>JAGDQP010005799.1:20982-40440 GCA_022664845.1 Lepisma saccharinum | reverse complement strand
AAACGAAACGAACGGTAGCAAAAAAAAAAAAAAAAAAATGTAAAGCAGCTCCGTAAGTTTGTACATACATAGTGTTAAAGTTTCTTTCCCGAATAACTTAAGAATGGAGAGACCTATTTGAATACAGTTTTGTGTAACTTAGAGAAAATCACATTCTCTTTAAGTTACAGGAAAGTGTGCCCAAATCGGTCTACCCATACGGTGACCATACGTCCCGAATTTTAGGGTAATGTCCCGGAAAAAGTATTAAAAGTCTCGAATTTCACACAAATAGTATATAATTTCATTTGACAGGAACATTTGAAGTACTGGTAAGTTTTACATTTGTTTTATTGTAGTGCTCTTGAAAGTTTGTAATTAATAAACAAGTTATAAAATAATTAATAACAACTTAGTGATAATAAGGTATTGTTATTTAAGAAATAAATCAGTGAGTTATTTGACGGCTTAACACCGAGAGTACAAAAATTTAAAGTTCTGAAGTTGGTTCTATTTTTATATAATTAATTATTAAAACCGAGATAATTTTAATAAAGCGCAACTTTTAAGCCAAATTTATGGCCTGATTGAAACTTTCTTTCTTTGTTGAGTCTCAAACCACTTGTAAAAAAGTACAGGGTAAGTCAAAATGATGGACCCGATTTCATAAATTTATTTTGTGAAATATAATGAACATATCTTAATGTGAGCTACGCGCAAGGAAAGGCAAAAGTTCAAAGTTTAGTTGAGTTTAGTTTATGTCCCGCGTGGTTGCATTGTCTACCGCTACGCGGCGCTGGAAGCAGTTAACGAAAATGGCGCTGACTGGAGAGCAGAAATCGTTCTGTGTGCTGGATTACCATGTAAACAACTATGTGATGAGTGTTCAACAGCATTTCCGTACCAAGTATGGCAGAGACCCACCTACTGGAAAGACCATTCGTACGTGGTATGAAAAATTCAGAGATACGGGCTGCATCTGTAAGCGAAAATCGACTGGCCGTCCTTCAGCTGAGGAAGAGACAGTGGAACGTGTTCGCGCCAGTTTTGTGCGGAGTCCACAGAAGTCTAGCTACCGGGCAGCGAGGGAACTCGAAATGCCACAGAAAACTGTATGGCGAATTCTGCGGAAACGTTTACAAATGAAATCCTATCGCTTGCAACTGCTACAAGCCTTAAGAGACACTGATTATGCTGCTCGAGCGTCTTTCTGTGCTGATTTTCTCACGTTAATGGAAGAGGATGGGTTCGCCGAAAGGTTACGTTACAGTGATGAAGCGGTGTTTCACCTTTCTGGGAATGTGAATAGACACACCGTAAGGATCTGGGGAACTGATAATCCCCACGCAGTTGTGGAACACCAACGCGATTCACCCAAGGTGAATGTGTTTTGTGCCATTTCCCCTGAAAAGATTTATGGGCCCTTTTTCTTCCTTGAACCTACTGTGACAGGACATATTTTTCTTGATATGCTGCAACATTGGCTCCTTCCACAGTTCGAAGAGGATAGTGCAGATTTCATTCTTCAATTGGATGGTGCCCCTCCGCATTACCATGGCAGCGTTCGGGATCATCTCAATGAGGCATTGCCACAGCGCTGGATAGGCCGTGCATCTCAGGAGGATCGAGTTCTCATTCGTTGGCCACCTCATTCCCCCAATCTGACCCCGTGTGATTTCTTTTTGTGGGGTTTCATAAAGGATCGTGTTTACGTACCACCACTTCCAACAACATTGGGTGACCTTCGTGCCCGCATCACAGCAGCCATTGCAGAGATTGACCGTGACACACTACACAAGGTTTGGCAGGAGATAGACTATCGGCTTGATGTGTGTCGTGTTACGCGAGGTGCTCACATAGAGCACTTGTGATGTGACTGAAAAAAACTTTGAGAGTTACTCTTCTTACCACATGTATTACATTCAGATATGTTCATTATATTTCACAAAATAAATTTATGAAATCGGGTACATCATTTTGACCTACCCTGTATATATTAGATCCTGGTAAGACCGGTCCAGAATTTTTACCGAGGTGAGAAAATGTGGTCACCATATTTTATCAATTTCAAAGTTATTCGGAGAAGAAATTTTACGGCTCGGTACAAACTTTTGCTGCTGACTCTACATTCTCTCAGGGACCCTTCGGGTCATAGACCTACCACCAGACTGAACACCCATTATTATCATCATCAGCAATTCTTTATCAGTCAGCATTTAGTCCGGACTCCCTATCTAGGTTAGGGATAAGGGGTTATGGAATAAAAGAGGACTTCATATCCGTGAGATGTTCACTTAATTATTGAAAAGAATAGGATATTACTAATTACACCGAAAGATATATCCCAAGGGCCAAGATGTACCACATTAAATGTTGCAAGGTGTGACAACAATTGGTTTGCTGTTTTGTTTACCCACAGTTCTCTTTTCGTCGCCATTTCTGTTTTATATGTTGAAGCCGAGACCTTAAGAACAACCGTAAACCTCTCAACATAATTTCTAGGTTCAGCAGCAATTCCAACTTATTGATTTTTTTTTCGTTAGAAAAGGAGAAAACCTGTGACCACTTGGTCAAGAGAAGAAAAATTTAGCAGCTTCAAAACGTGTTTCATGGGTAAAGGAACACTGTGAAAATACGAAAGTCATTGAATTTTATACCATAAGTTTATACAATTTTTAATGAAACCTTTCGAGGGGGCACTTTGAACACTCTCGGAGCATGCCCCCCGAAATTATGCCTGGATTATCACTGGGCCCATTGAGATGTGTGTTTTGTTGCCAGATAAGGGCCTCAGAAGGCACGTGTGATGATCTTAATACAAATTCAATTCAGATTTTGCCAAATATTGTGTATTCAGAAACAATACATATAATAGTATACATATAGTCATTATGAAGGTTTCCCCAGGGCCAGCTATTACAGAATTTAACTATGTTTGTATAACGTTAAAGAAAGTTCACTATAGCATATTATGTTCTAACTAATAAGAATAAAGTTACTGCTGTTACTAGAAAAGAAACTCAGGAAATAATAGAAACTAATGTTAGTATATTCAGAAGAGTGACTCAGCTTTTGCAAAAGTGGTTCTCCTGTCTGGCTCACCCTTCCGCCGCGCTACTGCTTTATTGGACAAATATTGTTTTTCTTCTTTTAATTCTCGATTCTCCATCTCGACAGGCATAGTTCAAGAAGTTTCTCTCTCACCTATATAGTTTTCCTATCTATATGTTATATTAGAAAGTCAAAATTACGATATTAACGGTAAACAATAATTGCATCGAAACAGCAGTTTGACGGATATATTTCCTAGTGAAAGTCTGCTACTACTTTTGTGTGAGTTCTTCTTGTCGCTTATTTTTCTTGATATTTATTTCTTTTTCTTAAATTATGTTTGTATATGACAAAATCACGAGCAATGATTCTTAAACAACAGAAAATGAAGTTTCCATTTTTCTTTCATTCTTTCTTTCCTTTTTCTTATTTTTTTTTAACTAAATGACCTTCATCGATTTTATGCACGAAACTCCAGAAATAACACAAGCAATTCACGAATTAACTTCCTTTAGCCAGGAGAGGGGGGGGGATGTAATACGTGATGTAATTTATTTAAGTAGGCCTACTGGTGCACACGAGTTTCAGGGAGGAATTTATCAATGAAATAGATTTGCCAAAGGGAGATATATACACTACTAGAAGAGGAAAACGAATGAACATGCACTGTAGAAATAGAACCGACTTCAACTTAACATTTTGGGACCCCCAAAGTCCCCCCGGGATCGGCGCCCTTGTCTTTCACTGATGTATTATTCATCTTGAATTGCGAGCACCATCATCCATAGATACTATTACTGAGTTTGACCCATGGCTTCGTCGTCACTGACCTTCATAAACATCTCAAGAAGCCGATTTTCCCAGTTCGATTAAAACTTTTACAATGACTAATTTCGAGCCCACGTTGGAAAAATCGTACAACGGCACGAGGACGTGACAAAACGTGTGTATAACGGGCTTTAACGCATACACCTCAACAGTCTCACAAACACATGAACCACTGATTCCTGGCTGCGCGATCAAAGTTTTGACTTATGTATGAATTATAATTATCTGAATCATTATCATTTTATCTATGAGTGTGCAAGACCAGAATGAAGTATAATAATGCAAGTGAACCTATTAAAACAAAGTTACGGCCATAAGTCGACTTATGAGCGAAAAACACCCTACATTTGCTTCCGGGTTCCCGTTTACTGACTCAATGAGTTATCAAAAAGGAAAGCACTGAAATAAGCGACCAGTAGCTCTTATCGCTGTAATCATTCTCGAACGTAAGGAAGTTGGGAGAGTCGCCGCCAGTGAAATGTTGTAATAGTAATAACAATAATAATAAAAGCCAAAGTGTTTCATGTTAGAATAAAATTTACGCCAGACGACAATGCAATAGTTACAGTTGCGTAGAATTAAGTCTCAAGCTCAGTATTATCTCCATATACACATATTTCTCCACTAGAAACAACATTATCGTATCTGAGAAGGAGAAAATACCCTTTCATCGTCTAGACATACTACCACACACTCATGAAAGAAAATTACGACGAAGTTTAACCTTTACCAGCTAGCTTGACACGGAAATATTTCTACTACGATAAGCATATATTCCATCAAAATCGTTATGGAATGTACCATAGCATGTTGCCCTATTGTACTTTGCCACAATAGGATTTGTGCTAGCACTATGATTCATCGTAGCATAAATGTTTCCATGTCAAGGAGGCCTTAGAAATGTTGCAGTATTAGGTATTGTTCATTTTGGATCAGATGGAAGATGTGTACCTGAAGCACCCTCAAAAAGATGATAAGATCTGTATCGTGCTGCAACTAAATCACTGTGCGGAACACGAGTAAAGTTCTTGACCTAGAACTTCATATTTCATATCAATTCCCTACTCTAAACAACGGAACCTCATTAGTTGAACATATGTCAGATCCTGATGATCCCAAGGTTGTCACACCTGGAAATTCCCGACTGTCACCTTCGGCGGTCGATAGAATTCATAACAATGCAACGGTGAAGATTATTTTACTGATAGCACAACAAAATTCCTTTTAAGAGGAGTTAATTGGGTAGGATAGGAAAGGAAAGAAGGTGGGAAAACTAATAATCGAGACGTTTAGATTAGGTTGACCATCAGACCTGTTGCAAAGGAAGACCTAGTAGGAACCCAGTTCCTCTAAAATTTTCTTCGCACAACATAAACATTTTGTCCCTCTAAATTTTTCGTCGTAGCCCTAGTTTGTAGCTGGTGTCCAGAAGTCTCGTGGACTGCCCTTTTCTTCCTCAAGTGTCTTAAGAGCTGAAATCAGGTCACTTTTGGTGACCCGGCCTTAACCCGACTGGCTTTCTCACACGGCGACTTGATCGTCCAATCTTGACTTCATCTTTTGGCTTGAATCAATCAATATTGTTATTTGTGAGATTCTTTCAGAATAACCTTTCTGGGAGGGGTGAGGGGAGTATTTGCACACCTCCGGGGATATTTGTGGGGTGTGGAGGTCCAGTGGTGCAGCAGTCAGTCAACAATCAGCAGTGGAAGAGGATGATTTGCATACAGAACTCAATAATAAAGAGGAGGGTCAAAATAATGATTGAATATTTTTATTCAAGTAACTATTAATAATTCTTCTTCTTAATTACTATGTAAAATGTAATTAAAATTATGTGAAGAAATATCCCACTAAATACAAATACATTAAAACCTAGTTTATCCGGACTTGATGGGACCTGACCCGTTCCGGATAGACGAAATTCCAAATAAACCAGATTTACGATTTTTTTAAAGGTGTAAATACACTAACAAAAAGGGTTTATTTTACTAAAGACAAAATTATTTTAATAAATTGAGGGCAAATTTGTTACAACACTGCACATTTACACTATGGAGAATTAATTAGATGCACTCACTTGTACATAATGTAATTTGAACCTTAATTACATTATTTGTTTCGAAAATCGTTCCGCATAAATCGAAGTTTCTGATAAACAAGGTTTTAGTGTACTACCACGTATATACTCTGTGGTACTACAGTGTTTCCATGAGAGTACGTTTTGTGTGACTTTAGGACATGCTCCACGGTGGTGACTGTACTATCATTGTCCGTACTGGGTTCACTCGCATAAGTCATTCCATGTCATATCAACCCCCCCCCCCCACAAAAAAAAGAGGTTTTGACACCCATCATCTCAGATTTTAATGTAACTTGGCGTATCTAATCCTTTTATACACATAAGTAACCACTTTTTTTTTTGGTCTCTAACTTATTTACTTTTCATTTTATAGCCAATTAAAAGATTGGAAGGTTGTCATTTTTCCTATTTCCTCAGCTGAAGAGGCAAGTTGGCCTTTCTGAGGAAAACAATCATATCTTTCTTAATTATAACTCAATATTTGTGAAAAGTTCGATTATTATGAATAAAGATATGAGGAATTAAGAAAAAAATAAAAAAAATCTCCATCTAATGTTACAAAGCGAGAAAAAAAATATTTTGTTAAAATTTTTATGATTTTTGTTGAAGGAAACATGGTCTAACATAAAGTCAAATATCAATAAAAGGGAATGGTATAATCAGAGAAACTATCCCACCCTATTCATTCTAGAGTTATGTTCTGTCATGCAAAAAAAAAAAAAAAAAAAAAAATCCCTCCCATATTTTTTTATCTTAACTTTTACTTTGTGGAGTTTATATATATATATATGAGCTCCTGCGTAGTCTAGTCGGTAGCGCGCTCGCACTGATTCGAGTCCCGGTGGTGATTCAGAACTAAGTACTCGGGATGTGATTCCTGACATTGAAACAATAAAAATTGTTCCTATTAATATGGGTGAAATTCCGCTTAGTTTTGGAGATACAGCGTTTCTAACTTGGAACCCAGAATTGACGCCTCCGGTGATAAGAAAATTAATAATTCTCGATAAATCAAAAACGATGCATTGAATGAAAATTTCGTTTCGTAAATTTGTTCCTAACAACATGGTGAATATCAGGAGTGAAAAAAACACGTCGTCATCGGGTTATCAGTGTTGCCAACCTGGTATAACTTTTAAAAATTTCAATTGGTACAGCATCGTATTACTGGATATTTGGCATTTCCTAGTGATCATGAACAACATAATAAAGTTTCCAGTGCAGTGTTGAAAACTATGGGTAAAATATAAGATGAAATAACAGGAAAATATGTAGTTAGTAGGGTAAGAAAAGGTTATTTGGTGATCATCCTTACGAGACCTGTCACCGAATAGTCCGTTTCCTTTCGAAGCTACCGCGAGATCTGTGTATTAACATTATAACCTTCATGATATGCCATCTACTTTCAATTCACTATCCGTGCCATGTAGGAGTCGCCGTCGCTCAGGCGGTAGCACCTTTGGAAGGTAAAGGCGGTCATACGTGGACTGACCACTAGGGTGGGCCGATTTTTTCTCTCCAGATATTGGGGTTCGAGTTGTCATCAAAAGTTGTGCACTGGTATCAAATAAAGCCATGCCAACTATGGCCGTCCTAAAACAATATTTAACCGGGCCCAATTGTTTTTTGCAAAACAAGGAATAAAAATATTATACAAGTTTCCAAATTTTGGGGTTCGAGTAGTTTTGAAAAGTTGTGCATTGGTACGAAATTTAGCCATGTCAAATGTGGCCCTTCTTGGCCAATTCCAAACTAAAATTTTCGCTACTCACTTAAATTTCTAAAAAAAAAAAAGGCCCTTTTTAAAAATTATTATTTTCTCGGGCCCCCCGGATAAATATTTGTTGATCTTGATGTGTTTGGGGCGACCAAACACAACATTCTCTTTACACGGTACCCAAACACAACTTTTTAACATTTTTTTTTCGGGGACCCAAAAACGGCCGATTTTTTTTTTTTTTTTTTTTTTAATTTGAGTAGCGTGCAAAAGTTTTAGAATGTTACGTTTGTTCGCCGAAACACAGCCAGATCAAAAGATATCAAGTCAGGCCCCGGAGTACGCGAAAATTTTAGTTTGAAAACGGCCAAGAAGGGCCACATTTGACATGGCTAAATTTCATACCACTACTACTTGAACCTCAAAATGTGGAAACTTCTATAATATTTTTATTCCTTGTTTTGCAAAAAAACAATTGGGCCCTTTAGGAGTCCAAGGGGGCCCGGTTCAATATTGTTTTAGAACGGCCATATTTGGCACGGCTTTATTTGGTACTAATGCACAACTTTTGATAACTCGAACCCCAATATCTGACCACCCCACCTTACTTCGTACCGTGGGTGGAGAATACCTCCACATTGCCACAAATGCCGTTCACGACGCGTGCGTATCACAAAGGGGTTGGCTTTACTTTTACCTGTTTTTTTTTTATTCGTGCCCTGTAACAAAGATCAGAATTCTATGAGAAACGCTGTGTTGTTAAATACAGGTACGTTAATATTAAGTGAAATCCATGGGATGTGGTCTAATATTCATATGCTATATGCCATTCTGTGCACAAGGATCTGTAATATTTTTTTTTTCAAGAACAAAAAAGTTTAAAACTTCATCAGTGTTTTAGCACAGACCTTACAGGGTTTCAATCAATATTAAGCCAGTGAGCCTTATCTAAAACTTTGAAAAACACATGAATTTTTTTTTGCAATACTTCCGAAAAAAAAAAGTCACTTTTTCAGACAATCATGATAATGCCTGGATGTGTTCGAAATGTAAATTTTCGTATTCACAAGATGTTAAAAGCAAGACGGTGCAAACGGGATTCAGTGCAGATTTTTCTTCTAACCATTTCATGAAAATTGTCAGGTACAGGACATTAACGAGGATATAACGATGTTTCTAAGCGACATCTGTGGTAAAAAAAAATCGTCTAATGAATCAGAGTGATACATTTGATTCATGTACATTTGGTTAGGAAAAGTTCGAGTTAATAATTCATAATGTGAGAAATAACGTACCCATTATCACCCATTTCCCTTTAGTGTTGTTTTCATTGTTTTTTCAATTATGGTATGTATGTTGTTACCTTAGTAAACTAGTGGGAAATACTGCCTAGAATGATGGTTTCAGTATATAAATATAGTTAAAAAAAAGGTATTTTCCTCAAACAAACAGTCATTTAATATACAAAAATATTACCAAATTACCTTACTCTACCCTATAAAATCCTGAAAACCTTTCGAGTCTGATCCATAATTTACAACACTGAAGTGTGTGGTTTACGTATGTTGTTTATTATCACCTGGGAATGCCAAATATCCATTAATGCGACGCTGTGCCACTTAAAAATGTTAAAAGTTATATCAGGTTGGCAATACTGAAAATGTTGTTAGAAATAAATTCACGCAAACGAAATTTTCATTCAATTAATCGTTTCTGATTTATCGATAATAATTAATTTTCTTATCACTGGAGGCGTCAATTTTGGGTTCCAAGTTGGAAACACTGTATCTCCAAAACTAAGCGGAATTTCATCCATATTAATAGGAACATTTTTTCTTGTTTCAATGTCAAGAGTCACATCCCGAGTACTTAGTTCTGAATCAGCCTATGTAAATAAATAAAACTGCACAGAGTAAACGTTAAAAAAAAAAAAAAAAAAAAGGAAGGAAGGAATGAAAAAGCCATTAAGTTTACTTTTTTGCATGACAGAACATAACTCTAGAATGAATAGGGGGGAAAAGGTTTATCTGATTATTCCATTCCGTTTTATTGATATTTGACTTTATTTTAGACCATGTTTTCTTCAACAGAAATCATAAAATTGTTAACAAAATATTTTTTTCTCGCTTTGTAACATTAGATTTTCTTAATTTCTCATATCTTTATTCATAATAATCGAAATTTTCACAAAGATTCAGTTACAGAATTAAGAAAGATTTGATTTATTTTCTCTGAAAGGCCAACTTGCCTCTTCAGCTGCGGAAATAGGAAAATGACAACCTTCCAAAATTTTAATTGGCTATTAAATGAAAACGAAATAAGTTAGACACACATGAAAAGTGTGGTTATTTATGTATATAAAAGGAGTAAATATGCCAAGTTTAATTAAAATCTGAGATGATGGGTGTCATGGTTTGGTTGAACTGACATGGAATGACTCATAATCAAGGAAGGTTTCCTACCTTCTTCACTTTCGAATACAAATCACTCAATTTCGTTGCCCTCTACAGTAGAACAGTTGAGTCTTTTTCACTAAAAACAATAAGGCAATAATAAACTGTTTACAGCTTCAAATTGACAAGCCAGAGCCATCTGTTGAGAGAAATAAAAACTACCACTCCTCCCGAGTTCGCATATCGGATGTCCCTGAAATAATGGCGCGAACTTTGGGAGTGATTATCATCATCAAAACAAAAAAAAAAAAAGTTTCTTCGACAAAATTTTGGAACATACGTAGTTTCGGAGCTGTTGGGAAATTAATAGTAATTGAAAGATACCACTACTCTTATTTTTCAATATGAATTTAATGAAGTAGCTAACGAAAAATAAAAACATAATCCGGACGAAGAAGAAAACTCAGATAAGATAAAAAAAAGTGTTTAGAACTGTCTCCACGTGGTACCGGTGATTCTGATGCGACAGTTTCAGGCGCTTGTACCACTAGCAATATTAAAGAGGCAAGTACTTCAGCGTTGTTTTCCGAATGTTGTTCTGAAGATCAGTATAGATATTTCAAAATAGAATATAAATGGTTAGCCGTAGAAAATAAATTATTAGGCTGTAATACTTGCCGTGAAATCAGGTAAGTGGGGATGGGTACATATAATGGAGCAGGCATTAAATTTTCACGAGTGGATGAAGCAACAAAAGAATCTCAGGGAAAAAATATTCACGAACACAAAGTTTCCATATCTCACAAAAATTGTGAATCCATTAAAACTGAATCACACAAACAAAAATTACAAGTGTCAGTAGACATCATGAATGCTATATAATTGAACACCACAGTAAGGATTTTCGGCACAGCATACAAAATTGTCAAACAAAATAGACCCTTCAGCGATTTTCCTTGTGATATAGTACAGGAAATAACAGGATTAGATATGGGTAGAGTTTTGCATACAAATTTCAGTTGTGCAAATATAACTGATTATATAGCGAAAGAAGTTGCGGAAACAATATTTAAAAATAACATCAAAATTGGTGTTCTTGTAGATGAATCTACTACAGTTAGCAAAAAATGTGTGCTTGTAATCTGTTTAAGTTGTGCATTTTCAGAAAATTCTGAAATAATGTCTTTTTTCTGGGATCTTGTGGAACTTAAATCACACTACAGCCGCAGCCATAAAACATGCAATTTTAAGTAATTTAAGATCACACGGAATGAATGAAGAGTTTTTTAAAAATAAATAAATAAGAATTTAATTGCTTTTGCTGCTGATGGAGCCTCAGTGATGTTGGGGGGGAATGGAGTTGCAGCTGAATTAATAAAGATATTTTCCAATCTAATTGTTTGGCATTGCCCAAATCACCGGTTGGTATTAGCAGTGCATGATACAAGAAATGACGTCCAATGTATTAATCAGTCTCGCTCATCTTTTGATGAACTCTAGTCTCTATACAATATGTCCCCAAAGAATCAGAGAATTGATGGCATGTGCTGCATCGTTAGAGCAGCGAATAAAGAAATTGGAAAGATATTTCCAATAAGATGGGTGTCGTCGAGTTTACGTACTGTGAAAGCCATATGGGAAAGTTACAGTGCACTAGCAACACATTTTAGTACTGCAAAGAATGACAAGAGAATAAAAAAAAAGGGGGGGGGCAAGATACCAGGGACTTTCCAATATCTTTACCTCAAAAGAATTTGTATTGAATTTGGGAATGATGCATGATGCACTGACTGAATTGAGTGACTTGTCACTGCAGTTGCAAAAGAGAAGCACTACCTTACCTGATGCTGACAATGCTATTAGAAGAATTGTCAGAGTCCTTGAGTCAATGTGTAGTTTACCAGGAGATTTTTCTGAAGAAACAATTAAGGCTTCTGAAATAATTAAATTTAAGAACATTGATCTGCATCATAGTTCAAAAGTAGTGTCAATAGACCATGGCCAGTTCTTTAAGAGCCTAGTGGATAATCGGCGCAACAGACTTGTAGAAAACGAAACTCATGCATCTCACGAAAGCCTTACTTCTGCACGTGGTAACCAAATGATGAATGTAATTTCAGATTTGAAAATTATCTACAAGAAAAACTGGCCCTCCAAAATGGATATCAGGTACGGTGAAAAGAGCATTACAAATTTATGTGAAAAGTTTTATATTCATGAAACAAAAAGAGAAACGATTAATGCTTCTCGTGAGTATACTGATACCAGTAATTGCCCTGAGGATACAATTGTTGACACTATTCCAATATCAACTTCTGAGAGCCAGAGAGCATTTAGTGTAATGAATGAAATAATGACCGACAAAAGAAATTCATGACTTGTGGAACGATCCAATGCACGTATCTTCATCAGCAGTGTTGGGCCTCCAGTAAAGAAATTCAACCCATTTCCTTATGTGAAGTCATGGCTGATGCAGGGAAGTCGATCAGCGAACAAGACAGCATGCCGCAAGCCGGAATCGCGCAGCATCAGCCAATATGGGTGCTTTTGAAATGAAGGCCATTTCCCCAAAATATTTTCTTTCAACTAAAGCATTGCTGGAAGGTATTCCCATTCATGCTTATGTCGACCCACTCTTAGGAGAATTTCTAGGAATTCCCTACTTTTTGGGGGGTATCCCTTGCGCACCCATTGAACAATTTTGGATAGAGCATTAGTTCTATTGTTAATGGCATTGGAAATATAATACTCGAAAGTTTATTTTCCCATGCTTTCGGCACTTTTATCAACTTTTTATCGCTGAAACGAAGCATCTGTGCATCCTCGTTGGCCTATACTTTTTCTTTTTTTCTTTTGCCATGTGAGGTGGTTTTGTCGGTGTTATTTTGCAACACTATGTACACGGCCATTTCTACTGAAGAAAGAAAATTTGCAGGAGTGACAGTGAAATGCTTAGTGATAAGACACATATGTGAAGAACAGAGTACAGTACCGTCAGACGGCGTAATCCTGAACAGAAATGGGCAAAAGTCTCCATTGGAACCTGGTGTCACCTCTTCTGCAAATGACGTTAAATAAAATATACTATTATGTAAGGTAAGGTGTTCCCAAAATATTGGTAACATGTATATAATAAGTAGTGACAGAAACTTGTTAAAAAAAAAGTATGCTGTTGCAACATGAAGTATCAGACTAACGCTGCTCATAGTGATGTGTATTATGACTAGTGCCTGTAACAGAAATGAGCAGTATTTTTTTTTTTTTTTGAAAGGTATACAGATGTCAGATGGCCTCATTTTTAAGAACTTAAGGCACGAACTTATTCATTTGGGGGTAATCCTGAACAGAGACAACGCCGAATATTACACGTCACTACCATGTTATTGATTGTTGTGTGCTTTTAAGAGAAACGTCAAGGATCCTGAAAGATACATATAACCAAACGTTGTAGCTCCATTATGTTCTGAAGAAGTGATACCGATGAATGCCTCCCTTCTTATCTTACGTACACGTTAGTAGGGATGTGCGATGAATGGAAACAACGGGACCATTTGAATGTGTATTCAACGGTATGAAATCTGGATGATTTGATAAAAGGACATTTACGGATTGTTTTTTACAATTAAGAAAAATGCAGACAAGGCAGCATTTACATTCATAGGAGATAACTGTCGATACTATTTTATCTCACCTGTCTTCTCAAGTTCTTTTTATGAAATACACTGCTTTGTTCTTCCAGGAAAATATGTTAGATTTGTTTTTCGTTAAAGTACAGCTAACGGCTCATTATCAGGATGAAGGCTGACTATTCTGTTGAGCGTAAAAGTACAAAGCTATATCAAACACATTTATCCATTCCACACACGTTCAAAATCAAAAAGTGTTCAGCATGACTCACGGTAGTGCAAAATACGAGCATAAACGGCCAAAACATGTATTTCCATCGACAGTTTAGTAGATCTTTCGGGAAATAACTTTCTACAGACTTTGTTTTAGATCAGAATGGTTCGTGGTGTCTTCAAATCTTGCAACGTTAATTTAACTCATTTCCCGACGTCATACAATGATGAAATTTTTGCACAACGACGTATGTCGGGTGGCAATACAATATTCCATTGTTACTTTCATATATTCTAATGTGTATTAGCTTGAGACAAAGAATCTGAACACCAAAATAACTCAAAAAAAATAAATAATATAAACTTTTTAAAGACATACTTTTCTTAAACAATTCGCACTAAAAATACAAAATAATTTTGTTTATGCATGACTAAAAAGGAAAGCATGACGTGGCGCGCCATGCTTTTCCTTTAAGTCATGCATAAACAAAATTATTTTTTACTTTTTAGTACGAATTGTTTAAGAAAAATATGTCTAAAAAGTTTTCTTTTTCTTCTTGTGGCCTGAGGCATTCACCTGCAACGTATGTGCATTTGTTTAATGAACACCCTGTCAAATAGCTAAGAAGATTTACTAACTTATTTTGTATTTTAAAAAGCTAAGTAAACAAAGGAAAATACAAAAATCCCTGTGTTTCTTTCATAATCCGTTACTTCAAGACAATGAAGACAAACGATAGTTTGGACATCAACATTTCAGAATCCGTTCGGACGACTGAGTCAGTTTGCACGTATCAATTTACACATCTTACAAGGGAACATTCCCAACGGATCATTTCATATTATCATTGAATATTTTTTATTGTCTTTAGTCGAACGTACATTTTCCGGAAATAGCATTAAAAGACCCACGATCTACATTTTTAAATGTAATAATTATTTGAATTTGTGTAACTAACTGATTCTATTTGCAGCGAGTAAAAAGTTACAGTACAGCTTTGTAGTTCACAAACTGTCAAGGAAATGAAGTATCATAGTACACAAATGTCAAATGATAAGGGTTAAATTTTGGAGTAGAGGATCAACGTGGCCGCCATATTGGATGGATGTCGGAGTTAAGGCACTGCTAGATAAATTGACATATGTGCTACAAAATTTCAGAAGGTAACTCAGACACCGTAAGTAAGGTCAATACACCTGTAATGACTTTCTGAAAACGTTCTCGTGTTGTTTGGAATGTCACACGATCCACTTTCCATTAAAAACTTATCTCTATTCAATATGGCGGCCACGTTGATCACCACCACCATTCCACATAATGTGTGCTACGATACTTCATTTCCTTGAAGGTTTGGGAACTACACGGCTGTACTGAGATTTCTCATTCACTAAAAACAGGACCAATTTCAAATAATTATTACATAAAAATACGGCAGATCGTGGGTCTTTTAATGTTATTTCCGGATAATGTACTTTCGAATAAAGACAATACAAATATCTCCTGTTAATATCGACTTATCAGTTGGGAATGTTCCCTTGTTGGTTCTCCAGCAATGCACCGAAGAAAAGATTGACAACTCTCTTGTATGAACGCAACCAGCGTTTGTTCATTGGAGCAACCTTGACGTTATCTTCCGTTCCTTATAAAAATATGATACGCCACTCACATCAAGGTCAGTCCTGTCATATAATTAAGACTTACCATAGAAATCCCTAAAAAAGAAGTTCCTGTGCCACACGCACTGAAGATGACTAACAGGGTTGACGACATGTTTACTGCAAGAACACTGATGTTTCTGTCAAAGCAACTTAAAGATTTTTAGATCTGCTATGATTGATCCTACTGATGTAACACATTTTTTTCCGATACTGAACCGTGAAGAACAGAAAACCGTAAAAGGAAATACAGAAATGGTTGAATATTTAATCAGTAACCTTGATTTTCCCTGCATGGAATTCTTGAATTTCAAACTGGAGAAATGTTTAAAATTAAAAAAAAAAAAGACAGCAGCATTATTATTATTATACTGTAATGTATGTCTTTATGAAATTATTTGTTCCAGTGGCCACCTTGCCGTGCTCTGTCCATACTCTTTAATGCTTGACCTGTAGTTCGTTCGATTGCTGTTAAGTTCTATCACAGTTTCCTCTTGGCTGTTATGTTAGTTACATGTTTTAGGACGTTCCCCTGGGTTTTGGTTTGTTTCGGTTTATCAATAATCTGTTTTCTTGTTCAGATCTGCTATCTGGCGATTGTGCAACTGGGCTTCTTTGTAGCTAGCAGATCCTGTGATCTTCCATTTTTTTTTGTTTTTGGTCCTTAATAACGGTCATAAGAACCCCAATCTACGATCTAAGATGGAGATTGTGTTTCTAAGGTAACTGCTTTAGATTAAAGTGACCATTTTTCCCATGCTCTTTGTTTGGACACACCTAAAATTTGGAATAATGATAAACTGAGCATGAAGACAAAAACAATATAGCGCTCTCTCTCTCTCCTATATACGACGGACATTCAGAAAGTAATGCTTCCAAGCCCACTACTTGGCCAATAGTACTGCAAACATTCTGAACTGTATATTATTAATGCACTGATGTTTAAGCTATAGAATGTCAGTTGCTTCACCTTCCTATCTCTTCTCGTACCAGAGTAATGGAGCAATCCATGGCATCCAGTGGTGACGTTCGGTTGAAACAAGGCTGTCATTGAATTTCTGACTGCGGAAGGTTGTGCGCCCAGCAACATTCATTGCCGTATGACTGCAGTTTACGGGGATGCCTGTGTTGACGTCAGCACTATGCAGAGGTGGGCAAGGACTGTGAAAGACCAAAATCCAGCCGCATCAGATCTCCATGATCAGCACCGCAACGGCCTCGGATGACGATCATCAACATCACGTGGACGAGTTGATTCGGGGCAATCGCAGGATCAAGCAACACAAGATCGCAACAACGATCGCCATTTCCATTGGTTCAGTGAATCACATCATTAAGGACCTTCTGCGTAACAAGATGTGCGCTCGTTGGGTACCACGGCAACTGACGCCTGACATGAACGAGTCCAGGAAGAGAATCTGTCAGCAGCTGCTCGTGCGAAATGAACAGTAAGGTGACGACTTTCTTCGCAGAATTGTTACTGGCGACAAGTCGTGGACATACCATTACGACCCGGAAACGAAGCGTCAGTCGATGGAGTACCGCCACACGTAGTCTCCTCCGCCAAAAAATTCAAAGTTGTCCCATCTGCTGGCAAAGTGTTGTTGACCCCCCTCTTTTTTGATTGGGGTGGGGGTCGTGCATACTGAATTTCTGCGAAACGGTCAAACTCAGATCGCTACGTTGACACCCTAAAGCGACTGCGGGCCAGATTCCAACGCACTCGCAAAGATAAACAGGCAGTTCTGCAACAGGCAGTCCGCACACAAGCCATAGAACTCGGGAAGCATTGCAGCGCCTGAAGTTCACGGACAATCTGCCTCATCCTGCCTATAGTCCGGATCTTGCGCCCTGCGACTTATGGGTCTTCCCCAAACTTAAGGGCCAACGTTACAGTTGTGACGCGGAGCTGGAAGCAGCAGTTCGGCAATGGTGTCGCCAGCAGCCACCACCATTCATCGCCGACGGCATGAAAAACCTTGTTTCGCGTTGGCGCAAGTGTGTTGCCCGTAATGAGGACTATGTTGAAAAATGATGCCACCATTTGTAGCTGACATTGCAAACTTTCCACTGATACCTGTATCGGTGCTGTCAAAAACAAATAAAGGTATCACCTTGGAGGCATTACTTTCTGAATCACCCTCGTATATATATATATATATATAATAAATCACAGCCATATTCAATCCACTAATGGATGAGGCCTCTCCCCGAAGGGAGGAGTTGGTCTACTGCTCTCACGCTGACCAGACGGGTTGGGAGAGGAGAGCCGAATATACAGATGCTTATCAGAATAATGGAAACACCTGTAGTTGGCAACACGTCAGATGTATGGGTTGGCAGTGGTGCCGTGGCGACCGCAGCGCCGGACTGCTGGTGGTGGTGTGTTAGGTCGGTCTCCATACTACGTCAGGCGTCGTGGAACAGGAATGTGCAGTGGCTGCAGCAGACGTAGGTAGTGTAAAATGGGAGACCTCTCAGAGTTTCAAAGAGGGCAAATTGTTGGTGCGCGGTTATGTGGAGTGAGTGTGACGGCAGTGGCTAGTGTGTTAGGTGTGTCGCCAGGGACAGTGTCGAAGGTGATGACGGCCTACACAACACACGGGAAAACCACATCGGGGAAGCGGAACAGTGGGCGAAAGAAAAGCATCAGTGACAGGGCACGCCGGGTATTAAAGCGCATTGTCACGCGGAACCGTCGTGCCACTGCGGCGCAAGTGACGGAGGAACTCAATCAGCACCTCCCCCAACCTGTTTCGACAATCACAGTCCGCCGCGAATTACATGACATGAACTTACGGGGTCGTGTTGCACGGGCCAAACCTCTCATCAGGGACCAGAACGCTTTAGCACGCCGCAAATGGTGCCGCAACCATGCAACTTGGACCGTTGACGACTGGAAACGTGTGGTATGGTCGGATGAGTCACCATTCACCCTATTCCAAACCACGGGCCGTGTTTATGTGTGGAGAACGCCCAAAGAAGCGTATGATCTGCAGTGTCTCCGCCCAACTGTGAAACATGGCGGCGGCACGGTGATGCTGTGGGCCGCAATATCATGGTTTTCATTAGGTCCTGTTTTCACACTTCGCGGACGCATCACTGCCAACGATTATGTCGCAATTTTAGGAAACCACTTGCATCCTATGGTCCGGATGTTGTTCCCGGACAATGACGCCATATTCCAGGATGATAATGCACCCATTCACACAGCTGGAGTTGTCGCAGCGTGGTTTGAGGAACATCGGGATGAAGTTCAACACCTCCCCTGGCCCGCCCAATCCCCAGATCTCAACATAATTGAACATCTGTGGTCCATCTTGGAAACACGACTCCGGCGACGATTTCCACCTCCATCCTCTCTCACAGAACTGGCCGATGCCCTGCACGAGGAATGGTGTAATATTCCACTTGCTACCATTCACGACCTCTATGCCTCCATCCCACGTCGCATCAAGGCTGTTCTGAAGGCGAAAGGTGGCCCGACACCATATTAATCTGGTAAGTTGCACTTTCGTTCAGGTGTTTCCATTATTCTGATAAGCATCTGTATATCACTACACAAAGGAAAGCCGGAAAGGCAATTTAAGGTAAGTTTATTTTAAAAAAGTAAGGAAGTTACTTACAGCTTATTTATTGTCCCATAGGAAAAATACACACGCAAAAATATTCACATAGTTTTTCGCGATCGCGAAAATCTATATGAATATTTTTTCTATGGAACAAATAAGCTGTAAGTAACTTCCTTACATATACATCCAGTTTACTCAATTGTACTCCAACTGACACAAGTGTACTAGCCCAAAGGTTTTACAAGTAGAAAGTAATTTTTAAATACAATGAAATCCCGATTATTTGTATACATTCTGTATATTAAATAAATAAAAAAAAAAAGATCTGCTATTTTTTTTT
>JAGDQP010005799.1:0-20882 GCA_022664845.1 Lepisma saccharinum | reverse complement strand
CTCTTCCTTATTTTTGCCTTGATTGTGACATTTTGGCGGCGAGATAAATACGTAATATCACGAGAAAATTTTACTCTTCTTGAAAACACACACATACTAAACAGTATTTATCCGATGTGTAGGCTCTTTTGCACATGGTGTTGATAAATTTCTCAAAATTGTATTACTCGTGTTTTTCGATTTTGATTTACTTTATTATCTTTATTGTTTAGATGATCCTGGATTCATTTGACATATTTCGCTGGAATACATCTTTAGTAACTCAGGGTTCAAGTTGTTCACCAAAATTTCACATGACATAAAAGACTGTTTTTACTACTAACGCTGACTGAATTGACTCAATTTTCATGTGTGACTTTTCCTCTGCCCATACATAGTTCATAAGAGAAAATAATCTCTCCATAGGGGCATTGCTACCCGGGAGAGAGACAACGACAGTTCAATAACCATTTTTAGGTTATTGTGGGGAATAGTATTGTTTTTGCGATTTAGCGAATGGAAGTTGTCAGGTAAGTATTTTCTTTGTGGATTTAGTTTTGCTGACAAAACATTTCTTGTGGGTTGAGGCATTATTATTATTGTACATTTTCTAGAATTCGGGGGCGGAAGTGTTATTTTGGGAACGACGAATTGCCGGGCACCTTACCTTATACGTTAGATACGGTGAAAAGAAATTACTCTAGAAGGCAGGAACAATTACTGGAACTAACCGTACCTGTGGCTTACGACAATCTATATTTAGACACCGGTCCTGAAAAACCTATACTGGAAGGTATCACCCGGTGGGGAGGATAATTGTCCATATAATTCACGATGAAAAGAAAATAACAAGAGGGGAAAACCGGAACACGGTATATTTAACAAGAAAGAGACTGGTTGTTTTAAAGACCAAAAATAATGTATGGAAGATGATATGGGATCCGGTCACACAAACAACCAGATACTGAACAAGAAAACCGGGGAACCAGAACAGACCAAGAACCAAGGGATCTTGCCAACCAGACAAGAGGAAAAATACAGAAAAACAGCAACCAAACAGACTGGAGGTTAAACAGCAAGAATCCTGCCAGTTAACCACTGAGACAAGTTTTCATTTTATAAAGACAGCTATTAAAATAATCATCATACATCCACTACTACGAGTACGACTAAAGCCAAAGAAATCATGGTACACGTCAACACGGAAAAAGATGTTGGTGCGTAAAAAAAGGGAAAATTTCAGACTTGAACAAAAAAAGTGGAAAAACACACGTAAGCACAAAAAGTCTCTCAGAACAAAATATCAAATTTAACCGGGAATGCAGATAAACCGCTTCATATTATCTATCAGGAACGTTTTGGTTCTATGAATTGTCTTTGAAGAATGAAAATCGGTTTCGAAGGAAAAAGTGATTTGACGCCAATCACAATTATTTGTTCTTTCTTCCAACATTCCACATAATTTTAATTTTAAATAATAATTACACTAAAATCAACTGAAACCTGAATTATAGCATCGTCTTAATAATAATAATAAAAAAGCGCATTCTAAATTATGCGAGACGAACTTAATGAACAAGCTACGTAATTATGAATACTTACTTTCATCGAGTTTCTCTGAAACAAATTAATAAAGAAGAGACCCCTCTGCGTATTTAATCAAAACAAGTTAGAAAAATTACAATAATTACGTAATTATTCACAAACTCGACTTCAGTGCGTGCGGTCCCGGGTTCGATTCCCGGTGGGGACTCAAAATTAGGGTGTTGACCCAGCTTCGTGAGAACAACTTGGGAGCTGCTGTGAATAAAAGACAGTGGCGAGCTACGGCTCTCCTTTCCCAACACGTCTGATCAGCGTGGGAGCAGTAGACCAACTCCTCCCTCCGGGAGAGGCCTCATCCAGCAGTGGATTGAATATAGCTGTGAATTCACTATTTAAACACCACAGATAAGTAGATGATTACATAGATCAACAGGAAGTTTCTCTACTAGCTAACAATAAATAAGATATGTGGTGATTGTATGCTCTTTTAATACTTTTATCATCAAAATATGAAACTCAAAAATAGAACTCTCGTAAGTATACACTAAGCCACCCCGAAATAATATAAATAAACCGAAACAGCAACCCCAATGCAGACTTTGGTGAAGGAGACGCACTGAGAGATTTCAGTACCTACTGGATCTTCTTCCGTTGACACACTTTAACCCAAAAAGTAATGAAGAAAAATCCTCGGGGTCTATGAGCGTGGTCACGGGTTTAATTCCTTCCGGGGTCTACTGGAACGTTGTTCGGACACTACTTTACCAAAAACTTTGGTTACCGTCCTTACCTCACCAGTTCGTTTATGACGTTAGTAGCAATTCAATCAATGACGAACATAGTGAAAATAAAATAAAAATGATTGAAAGTCCACCTTGCAAAATAAACTTTCCTACTAGCAAACTAAGTGTTCGCCTCATTTTCCGAACTTCTGATGTACCAAAATTTAAAAAAAAATCTTCGGCAAGCTATTATTAATGAACGATTATTTATTACCGGAGATACTTTGTAATGCTTGAAGTAGTAAAGAGTATTAGTTCAAGCATCTAGTCAAGCTTGAAGACTAGAACTTACCAAGCAAGTTCACACACCATACTTTCAGCGAGGGTACACGCAGAAAAAAAAATGGGACTGACTGACTTCAACTGAAACTTACCTTCCCATTGCCGGTCGATAGCAGGGAATTTGATCGCGTCGCTAACAGTTTGACAGAACCGACTAGTAATCGGGAGACAGCCTATCTAGCCAACAACATATGTAAAAATGTCAACTAGTTCTTCAACATCACACGCTTGATGCAAATTATTGTCGTCTTTAAAGATCGTAAAGATACAGGGTATACCTAAAGTCAGTGGCACTTTGGTGAAATCTGATGATTTTGAAACGAAATGACTTCTTAACATGCGTTTAAATTTATACATAGAAAAAATGAAAGTAGAAACGAGAGAAAATATTTTATACTATTATTGCTTGACTCTACGAACTACATCGCTATTCCTGCAAATTTCACTTACTCAGCTGTGATGTGTACACATTTGCTAGCATATCACGGGGTATTTTCCCGTGACCAATCACTTACCTTATAATATGAACCACCCTCTACAAAAGAATGTGACAAACGGGCTTTTAATCTTTATTTTAACTTGAACTAGGTTGGCAGTGAGGCAACCCCGTCTGCAGTAAGTCTACGACGAACACCACTTCCAGGGAAAAAAGAAAACAGGAGAAATTTGTCAGTACCATTCGGTTATTCTCACCGTTGAACTAACGAAAACCGATGAACGACCTCAGTCAAAATGATCAGTGTCAGACGGATCGATCCCACAATCTGCTCCAGGTCGATAATATGTTGAGATCATCTTTCCCGCGTACTTTACATCCAGTTTCTGAAACATCACACTTGCGTAAGAGGTCACCCTTAAAGTTGCAACTTGTATAACACGTGAAGCGAAATCTTCAGAAATATGAGAACAAAATCACCTGCAGAATTTACACAAAATGTCCATGAAACAAAATTTACCTTAACATCTTTGCCAATCAAGCAGGACTTGACGGCCCTTTGAAGGATGATACACTGACCTAGAGTTGGCTCTATTTTCGTATTTCTTTCAAAACTCTCTTCAGTAACAATATAATGAACAAACTGGGGAATATTAGTAAAAAAAATCCAAGAGGTTTTTATTATATCAATTTTTATTATTCCTGTCAGCACCATGTTAGGTTAAACCTCATTCTCCCTTAAGAAACACTACCCCTCACAATGAAACTTTCCTGATCACAGATACAGTAAATGGGACAAAAAAAAAACAACCTTGCTTAAATTATTTAAAGAATTATTCACATCTCTATTTACAAGTCAACATTCATCAAAAAACAACCACGCAGAATGAAATACGTTGTTCTTTTGCTTCGTATTAATTCAAGTTAATATTTCATTTCAGATGTCTTGGAATGTACCACCATTATAATGTTTCATCTTTTTATTTTTCCATTTTCTTTAAAAAAGTACATATCTGTCATGATACAAATACCCCAACCACGCTATCTCACACGCCAAGAACAAACTTCACAACACCTAAAAAATTTCATAAAAAATAAAAAACAATTATTGCACGAACTACTTCCAGTTTTTGCCCCCAGCATGTTTGTAACGAACACAATAAATGAGGATTAGTTTGCAGTGGGCTATGCTTTAAAACCGAATTTTCTCCAAGAATAATTACAACATGTACGTTAGCATTCTGGCTATATAAACTTATATTAAAAAAAGTTTCTTTGCACTGACTAATAAGAACAGAGAACTTTGCAAGAACAGAATCGTATGCAATGAAACGATCACACTGTTCCACATTATTCATATTATGCATTTCTGTTACCGCATTATGCAGAAAATTAAAGTTGGTAGATATTTGGTACTTAGGTAACAAGGTAGAGGTTTAATGGTAACATTACATCACATAATGACTTATGTTAAATACTTACTGAATTTCTATAGACCCATTGGTGCTAGTAATTCTCAAAAGCTCTTTACGTCTTCAATCTACTTAAGAGTAATTAATTACATCGTTGCTATTTTTGAGTATATATATATTACAGAGATCAAAATGTACTTACACCTTAATACGAGTTCCATTGTCCAACATAATTTCACTTTTCAGAACACATTAGAAACTTAAAATTTCAGTTTTTAATATAACTGAACTACAAACGCTCAGATTACAACAAAACGAATGCTGTGATCACAACAAACATACTGGGGGCAATAACATGAATATGAAAGTTCGGACAGTTCTAACCTGAACATTTTGTGCTACCCTATAATGTGGTGATGGAGTCGTGGATGTGTGTTTATAAAGATGAGAGGTGACCAGAGATGTGACAAGACGAATGATTTTGTTGTCTTTTTCATCGAAACACAGATCAGTCAAAGCCACGATTTCCGAGCTCTTCCCACGAACCTCCAGTTCTGAGTTCTCAATTTCAGTGGCCAGAACCAGCAGAATGTTTGGTTTTCCGCTGCCGGGGACTCTGCTTGGGTTGGCGCGGAGATTTGTCTGAAAAAAAAAAGAAGAATAAAATGAGTTACTACGAACAGTAGCAGTTGGTAGTCAAACACTCAGATAGGTTAATTTACTCTGCAAGTATGATTAAATACGAAAGAATTAAAGTAGTTCTTGTATTCTTAGTGTATTTAAAAATAATAATAATAAAAAAAAAATCACATACAGAGAAATCTGATACATTGTTTCCACAATACGAACTGAATTGAAGAAATGTTTCTTAAATTGGATGTGAAACTGAAAGATCAGAATTATAAAATTAGAAACTAAGAAGTCTGGTTCAGTACGACAAACATCTGAGTCAACTGTGCAATTCTACAGCATTCACGCAATTTTATAAGCCCTTCCAATTTTTTAACAGTCGATTTAATATACTTTGTTAAATTATAGTTTTATTTGAGCGGTTCCATTCTGTTCAAATAACACTAAACCAAACAAATAGAAGAAAGCTTTTATTTTACTTAATTTTACGCATATTTATTACGCTGAAGAAAATTAACTGGCGATTTACAAAGGGAACAAAACGAAAGTACTCCACTGTTTAAGTATTTTACTAAATCAAATTGATCTCGATTTTTTTATGGTCTACCTTTTCTTTTCAACTGAAAGTAGCGTTACAAATACATTGCGAAACTACGAATACATTATTAAAGTAAAGGAACAAGTCTGGGATTGTTGGCATGGTCCAAAATAAAATTAATAATGAGAAATAAACCAAGAGAAACAGTGCACGCGTTTCACATCCGCGCAGAAACAAGGCCATTAAGGCAATGATACAAATCACTAACATACTATCAGGGCTATCTTCGAAGGTATATGGAGGTATACGTATACCCTCTGATTAACCTTACACATTAGCGTATACCATCTGCTATGATGTGTACATCATCTGTTTTCGTTTTATTTATTTATTTCATTTGGTTCCACGTGAACGGGAACCAAATGTTTAGAAGGGGAAGAGGGCATAACTACATGATGCGAGTCAGTATTTTATCGCTATCTTTTGACTACTATAATAATTTTGTAGAAATGCTTAGTAATATGAGATTTGACCTGTGTTTTTAAAATGACGGTTGAAGGTTGGCTTTTCGATGTATGGAGTGTCCCATCATACTATTAGATTTGTAACGCGTTGAGCAAGTAAGTCTTGTATGGAATTGTAAATGATTCACTGATATAGATGCTTCGTAATTGTGCAAGCGTTTCAACAATCTTCTTGTTTCTCCTTCCCCCAATGCAACAAATTATGCATACTGCCCCACTGGAATATAATCAAAGCATTTTGCGTTCTTTCTGGTTTTGGTAGAAATTAAATTATTTCAGCCTTATATTTAACGGAAACATGAGTCAAAAGTTAGTGGAAACATGATCTCCGCTTAAAGATTCATAAACTTAACGTATATAGCGGACGGAGCAATACAAAGGCTGATATTACAAGGCTTGGAAACAGGATGAAGTATGACAATCTACGATAAACAAGATTTTGGAGCGGAGTGTATTATAAAAATCAAATACGCTGATGGAAGAAACATACAACCAAGAAGAATGGCTAATGAATATGAAGCATGTTCACAACGTTATTCCTTTTATCCATTTCTTTATTTTAGCCACCCAAGAATATTTTCCAACATCAAAGCTTCACTGCATACTAGAGTTAGGTCTTTTAAAATAACCACATCCTCGAACTCCACTGACGGAAATTATAACGTTTGTTTTAGCATTTATTGCTTTTATGCAGAATCGCGCGAACTCTAGCGTCTTCTTGATTTTTGGTGAATGTTACCAAATTATACTTCTTTTTGTGTGTGTGTGTGTGTTGAGGTAAAGTAGGACAAAAAGTGTATAGTATTCGAAAACTTGAAAACTTTCTCATGCACTTTCGGGTATACTTCCTGCAAACAGGGTGCAGGATGTCGGTATATTCTAGTTTCCTGGATAATAAGAAATACAGAAGGTGGATAAAAACTAAAAGGTCAATAATTTTCGCGCGAAAAGTAATCAAAACAAGCAAATTGAACACAACTCGCAAAACGCGTAGTGAGAAAATAAGTCTTGAAGTTTGTGAAATTCGAAATTCACGTCAAAGCTGTACCAACACTATGCGAGATACGCAGTATATTCTGAGTTGCTGATATTTTCGAAATTAGTGTTTGTCTCCGCTGGTTTTCCCATGCGAGAGATGGGGTCTGTAGTAGGGATGGCAATCCGCTCGGCTCGAGCGGCGAGTCTAACGCTCGAACTCGACTCACTGTAACCGAGTCGAGCGAGTGACATCGAAATAATAATAATAATAATAAAAAAAAACTTTTTAAATACATTCCTTTCTTAATCAATTCGTACTAAAAAGTAAAAAAAAAAATGTTTATGCATGACTAAAAAGGAAAGAATGGGGCGCGTCATTTCAAGAATTTATGGAGTGATTGTATATGAGAGCGCGCCTCATGCTTTTCTTTTTAGGCATGCATAAACACTTTTTTTCCTTTTTAGTACGAATTGATTAAGAAAAGAATGTCTTTAAGAAGTTTTTTTTAAATTATTTTACGTCAATTTAGTTTCACTATTTGCTGTTTCTTTCCTACTAACTTTGGAAGCAGTGATACTAGAAAGAATGATAGTCGATGTGAAGTTAGTTTATTGATCTCCTTGGCAAAGTAATTTGCTGTTCTAAGTGTTCTCGAATAACTGAACAAGTAGAAAACCGAGATAGTTGTGTATAAATTATGAGGTAAGATAACTTTACATTAATATGCCATCGTCCACTGACTATTTTTCTGACGGCTATGTCAATCCGCTCGGCTCGAGCGGTGAGTCTAACGCTCGAGTCGAGTCGTCGCTCGACTCTCACTGAGCAGAGACTCGGCTCGAGTACCTACTGAGCACCGACTCGATTCGAGCACCTACTGAGCACCGACTTGATTCGAGCACCTACTGAGCACTGACTCGACTCGAGTCTGACAGAGTCGTTGACATCCCTAGTCTGTAGTCCATAGGTTTTGGTTTTGGCAGATGTTCTATGGCCGGATGCCCTTCCTGACACCAACTCACACCAGCAATCGGGTATGGGCAATTGAAACGTTACTATGAAATGGAGCTCTCACCCGGTAACCCTCGCACCGAAGGCGAAATGAGATTAAAATTTAAAGCCAATACAAAATATCTGCCTTGACGTTTTCAGTGCAAGAATTACAAGCACAGTTTAAGTTTCTCGCCAAAATAATAATAATAATAAATAGCCACATGTACTGTTTCTAAAATAACGGATTCATTAAAACAGTTATTGGGATTTTGCATAGTCGTCCTTATCCGAGTACTGTAGTTGAAAGACTTTGTTGTTAAAAGCCATATGTTGAAAGTGGAACTGTGATAACCATGTTTAAAGTAAAAATCAGTTTCCAAACCTGCACTCGACAAAATTCAGTTTAAACTTTACTTTTTAGCGACTTTCAATGCTGAACCTAACTAGCTTTTAATATTAAAAGTTAGCAGCAGTGGTTGTTAAGAACAATACTACAATACCGCGAGACCCCGCGGACCCGACGTGGCCTTACAAATGACTTATACATGAAAAGTTAATAGCAACCATGACAAAATAAGCCGCCTCGAAGTTATATTTTAAATCTTTCTCACAGCTGGTACGAGTAGAAATTTTCTGGAGAGAATCTTCGATTCAGAAATCTAACAACACTGCACTGTTGGTGTGAAGTTTTTACATGCTGCGAGTATTTTCGAAAAGTGTATGTGGGAGATGCTGCTAGAAGGGTCCTGAAAAGTTCCTTGCAGGGGCCCTTAATTCTAGTTACGCTCCTGGTCAGAAGTCAAGAATTCGCACACAATTTTGTATTATTGATTACTAGCATACTGTAAATAATTTTGCATATGCGGGCAGAGTATCATACCTCAGAAATCTATCTATACCTTCCAGGCATTATAACCCTACTAAAAAAAAAGTTAATTCTTTACACTACAGGAAGCAAGCAAGCACTGAGGGGAAAGTCTTTTTATTTCTAATTTACAATATATGTGACAGCTCATTTAAGCTATGAAACAATGAAATTTAGATACTTTCAGTAACGTGAACGATACTCAACAATTACATAATAGACAAACTAGGCTTATTGAACAGCTTACCAGGCTTACTTTCTGATGAGCGAACGTGTTTTTGTGCCTCTGTGATGAACGAGAAGAATTACACTTCATTAATATAAATTCACATTATTTTTCAGTTGTATAGAATCTAACAAATACTTACAATTTAATTGCATAATTCATAAATACTTACCACGATACTCAACACTAGAGATCTTTATATTAACAATTACATTTTCAAGATTTTGATTATAATAAAAGATTTGCAGAGCACTTCAAAATAATAATTATACTTAATCTTCTTGGTACATGATTCTTGGAAAGGTAACGAAAATGATCTAAAATATAAAATCAATTATGGCAAGTATCTCGAGAAAATGGGATAGCAGAACTGAAGGGTGACAACAAACCTGTGTGTCTTTTAATAGAGAAGATGCAAGTGATTCGAATCCCGTGTGGGGTGTGGATGTTCGTAGGTTCTGAGCATTGTACTTATTTCATTGTGTTGTCAGTAGCAACTAAACTGCACAAAATCAACTGACAAGCCCTTTCGGTCAAATTCTTTGAAATGGATTTTTAGCTTCCTGAAAGGAAGTCTTAAGGGGCAAAAGTCATGAAAACTTAATTCAGAGCTGCTACGAAGCTAAGTAAGCGTACGATAATCTAAAGCTGCTTATCATGTTTTTTGTGAAATAAGCGCGCGCACGTGTGTGTCTGTGTGTGTACATGCGTGTGCTAAAACCAGCTGCTGAAATAAAACACGAAAATACATATATTTTATAAAACAGTCTCTTATAATTAAAGACAGATTTGCAAAGAAAGTATAAATGTTCATGAAATGTAATATTAGTATCATTATAATTGAATTTTTATTTTACATACTTCATGTTGATTTTACATAAACCTACATATTTTGCAATTTAGGCAACCTTGACTCAGGCTGCATAAATGCTATTGTTTCGGCGCTATAGGCTGCCGAAAGGGTGGGAAAACGAACCCCACGTTCTAGCTTATTAAGTCCGCTCTATTGACTCACATCGGCATTTACTAATAGAATTTCGCTTTTGTGCTTTATTTTTTGTTTATCGTGAAAATTTTATTATATCTACTATTGTAGTGATTTGCTTTGGCTCAAAATTTGAAATATATCTAAAAAACGACGCATTTCTCGGATCATGTTTACCACGACTTTTTGATCAGGTTTGAGATATAGCAGGTGTATAAGCTTAAATCCGCTGTTTTGTAGTCAGCAAAACACATAGTGTGTTCTTGGAAAGCACAAACCAAGTTATTCAAAGTACTTTACCTCGCTAGCTACATATTTTGCCCACCTCTCGGGCAATTTGTGGATACCACGCCAAAAAAGTCCTGCTCTTTCGAGGCAAACCACTCATCAAGCCATTTTCGGACGTCTGCATACGAATCGAAGTGTTGCTCAGCGCCCATCGACGCAAACAGATGGTAGTCTGTAGGGGCCAGGTCTGGTGAATAAGCGGGAAGGGGTAGCACCTCCCACTTAAGAGTCTCCAAGTAGTTTTGGACCACTTTTGACATGTGCGATGGGGCGTTGTCGTGGAGGAATATCAGCTTGTCATGTCTTTGTTGATACTCCGGCCTTTTTTCACACAGAGCACGGCGCACGTTGATCAGTTGTTGGTGGTAGCGGTGGGCATTGACAGTTTGACCCGGTTGCAACAGCTCAAAGTAGACGATACCCTGTTGATCCCACCAAACACACACCATCGTTTTCTGTCCGAAGCGATTTGGTCTTGAGGAAGATGTTGATGGTTGGCCGGGATCAACCCACAATTTCTGGCGTTTCGGATTCGCGAAATATATCAACTTTTCATCGCCCGTTACAATTCGATGCAGGAACGACTTTCTTCTTTGTCTGGCGAGCAACATTTCGCATGTGTGATGGCGTCTCTCCAGCTGCCATCAGTCAATTCATGCGGCACCCATTTTCCGATCTTCTGAACCTTTCCCATGCCACGTAGACGCATGGAAATGACTGCTTGAGTAACGCCCAATTGCTCGGAAAGCATTTGTTGCGATTGGGTATCGTCCTCGCCCAACAGCGCCTGCAATTGATGGTCCTCAAAACTTCCTGGGCCGATTTTCACGCTTCTTGTCACCGATCAAAATTGCCGTCTTTGAACCGACGAAACCAATCTCGGCACGTTGTTTCCGACAAGCATTCCATGCGCGTCGGCAGCCGATTTCTTCAAATGGAAGCAGGAAAGCAGAGCTTTCCGCACATGCTCTTTTTCTGGCACAAAACTAGCCATGCTTACCAACGGAACACTGTGTGTTGTTGTCTGCACTTGCTGATTATGTGCACTGATTCGTGTTGCCAGAGGTCCAACTCATCCACACAATAGGTCTGGCGTGCCCGTGTTAGCTTTATATACTCACGAACGCCATCTATGGGCAAACAGCGGATTTAAGCTTATACACCTGGTAGAATATGCCATTTCACTTATGGACAAGGGTTTGGAAGCACCCTATAATCTATCTATCGCTCCATCCAACAAGTGCTCATCATAACTTCCTGCTCAAATTTGAATTTATTATAGCCTTTAGGCATCTCAGGGTCAGTCCGGGATAGGGCGTTGGAAGGCAGTCGGCCAGGACCTCGTTAGTAGGTACCATCCCGACATTTGCCTGGTGTGGTCAAGGTAAAACCGTGAAAAACTTCAGTCAGGATGGACGGCAACGGGGCTCGTTCGCATATGAGTTCTAAGCCAAAGCTCTACCAATTGAGCTACGGCTGCTCGGTATCTTCCTGCTGGAGGGCGACTTCATAGACATCGAAATATAATTCTTTCATATGTGGGTTTATGGAAATACGAGGGCAAGTCAAGTAAGACTTGGACTGATTTTTTTCCCGGCAGTTCTGTTAACGCTGGAGCTTCATAGTTTGGCATACAAGTAGGGTGGGTCTTGCTGTGCATATATATAAAATGTTGTTAAGGAATCATTGCATGTTTGGTAACCACGACTTTTTATTGCAGGTGATGTACTGCGCCGCCTCTAGAAGTCGCCTGTAGAAGAAATGGAGTCATTACGAGAAGAACAATTTGCAGCTATACGGTTCTGCTATCGCCTAGGGAAAAGTGCAACAGAAACTCTAGGAATGTTGACAGCAGCCTACAAAGATGACGCTCTGCCACGAAGTACCGTGTTCTGGTGGTTCAAAGAGTTTAAAGATGGCCGAATGACAATCACGAAAGCTGGTGGACCAGGTGTATCAGCGTCAGCTGTTACTGAGGTGAACATTAACACGGCAGCAGTCATTGTTAGAGAAGATCGCCGCATCAGTATCGACGATCTGGCAGCCGCACTACGCATATCTCATGGCAGTGCCTTCAAAATTTTGCATGACCACCTCCACATGAGCCGAGTGTGTGCGCGATGGATTCCGCGACTCCTGACACCAGAGCAGAAGGCCGTTCGAGTGGAGACTTGCAGGGAGCGGTTGCAAAGGTTTGAGGATGGTGGAGACGCCTATGTGGAGTCAATTGTCACCGGCGATGAGTCATGGCTTCATTTCGATCCTGAGGGCAAGCAAGCCAGTACGCAGTGGAAGACACCAGGTTCGCCCACACCAAAAAAGGCAAAGGTTGTGAAGTCGGCAGGCAAGGTGATGGTGATCACGTTCTTTGATCATCTTGGTATGGTGTATCAGCATGCTGTTCCCTCCGGCACTACTGTAACTGCACCATATTACGTGTCAGTCATTCAGACCTTACGGCAGCACATTGCAAAGAAACGACCAAACCTTCGCAATGGCGGCTGGAAACTCCACCATGACAACGCGAGACCACACGTGGCACATGCTGTCCTCGAATACCTACATCAGCACAATATCAACTGTGTGCCACACCCACCGTATAGCCCAGATCTCGCACCGTGCGACTTTTTTCTATTCCCTGCCCTAAAATCCAGACTGCGTGGACGCCGCTTCTCCGATAATTCCGAGATTCTGAAGGCATCGGAGGCGGTTTTGAAGGACCTCTCAAAGAATGGCCTGCGACACGTGTTTGAGGACTGGAAGACTCGAATGAAAAAGTGCATTCAAGTGGGCGGGGACTACTTTGAAAAGGATCATGTGCCTGTTGCTGAGTAATAATAAATTGCCTAGAAAAAAAAAATCAGTCCAAGTCTTTCTTGACTTGCCCTCGTATATTACGGTGTAAGTTATGTCTTCTTTAAAAAAAAGAAAAAAGAAAAAGTAAATTGCTCTTCCGGCTTTTCTTGGTAATGTATATGTAATAAATATGTTACAAATTGCTTACGACGTAACAATTATAGTTTGTACTCATATCCAAACTTTTCGATATTATTATTAAGAATATTACTCCCAATATGATGATAAACATTAAAAGTTAACTGTATTTGAAAAATGTTCTAGCTGTGAATTGTGCACTGTGTTCTTATTACTTATTCCGACAATTGAATTTATTTCTGTATTGCTTTTTTAAAATGATACGTTAGAACTTATTCTAGTAAAAAATAAAAGTTTCGAACTAATTCTTAATAATAATAACAATAAAAAACCGGCGAAGGTTTAGTTGAAGAGAGTATCCGATTATCTATCTATCAATGTAAACAGGTTCAATTGAAGCTGAAAGCTATTTCTTTTTCACAAGAACAGGACGCTGAAGCCTGGCAAACATAGAAGAGATGATTTGAGGAGTTCTGTTGCAACTAAATATCTAATGATATCGGCACACGAATGCATCTTAGAAATTTCACCTACTTCAAGTTTTCTCATAGTCTAAAATTAAACTCCTGATACATTTTTCTACTCCTTGTAATCTCCAGCAAAAACATTTTAAAAAAAATCAGGTTAGGAATGTTTAAGATGTGAGATACATACAAATAATACTACGACCGTGTCCTTCTAACAATAGTCACTTATGGAACATGCCTACTGCGTAGATAGTAAATACTTATTGACATCTAGTTCAAATGCTACTGCTACTGAAAAATAGTTAAGACACTTACTGATATTGTTAAGAGTTTCTTTTGGAAGCCACTCATAATCCACACCATCTGCGTTCGCAGTTCCAGTTTCCACGACCTGTTTGGTTTTGGATCCTTTCTTGCCAAATGACGAAAGAAACTGCTGACCCAATACAAGCAGCAGCAAAACACATGCAGCCAGAAAAACGTACAGAAACAATGTCTCTCCATCCAAGCCTTCTTCCAGTTCAATTATTTGCACTGTCTCATTAAACACGGCATCTTGGAACACACCACCAGACTGAAAAGTATCATATTCCAATAATATTTTAACATACAATTTTTTTTTATAGTTTTAATCATGTCAAGCAATAAAAATGTTGGTAACTTCTCTTCCCCAATTTTTAATATAAATTCTCATAATTCATCAGAAAATGCAATTATGCCAAATGCATCAGAGGTTCCTTAGAAGCCAGTATCAACATGGAAGTTTCTGTGCTTGAGATATCCATCATTTGCACTGACACTAATTACAGCACAATTAACAAGAAAGAACAACGGTAACCTGTAAGCAATAGCAATTTACTTTTTTTTTTCAGTAATACTTATAGTAAATATATTTGCAACAACTGAACCCGCCCGTTTCTTCCTTGAGTCAGTACGTGAAGGTAAGTGCATGTTATTGAACTGCACATTTGAGAATACACTGTTCGGTAGATTCAATGCAACTTTCAAAGTAATTTTTATGATATGTAGATTGCACGCTTTAAAACGTACAAGAGTTGTCTCTTGAAGTTCTCAGTGGTGAGATTCTTTATTAACTTATCAAATTCAAGCTACTTTCAGAACGTTAAATTCTGCAATTATACATTTTTTTTTTTCATTACTCATAATTTATTCTAAAAATATTTAACTGGGAAACACATTTGTCGATTCTCGTCCGGCTAGAAATGTGTATTCGGGCCAATGGGTAGGTAATTCGCAATATTATTACGTTGTACAATTTAACTTTAAACATCCGATGATTTATTAAAATATGGCAAAATTCAACTTTCGGTTAGCCTAGTGATCAATATTTCAGTGTACTTTTATCCCCACGCAAAAGGCTTTTGAAAACCTTTTGTGTGTGGATGGAAGTTAAAACGTGTATAGATAAAGTGTGTGTAAGACACCGTCAACAGATTTTAACCTAACCATACTGAAGGGACAGAAAAGGATTATAAATTTTCTTCTTCCGTCGATGATTAGAATGTTAAAAGTATGTACTGCATGCAAATTTTGGCCACTCGAGCGCAATTACTTGATATCAATGATATGAAAGTCAAATTCTGTCTGTGGAAAGTTAAAAAAAGTTGTGGAAATATCCTTATGTTCCTAAATTGCTGAAAGAAATGGAAGGCAAACACACAGTAATGGTATATTCTTTATCTTGAATCTCGATTCGTTTTCTTAATTTTCTTAAATGGGAAGTGCTCGTCATTTTGAGCTAGGGTTTTACGGGAAATAGCCTGAAAACACCATTTCGTTTTGAAATAGGGTAGGAAATGAAACCCAAATGAATACAAATTTGTTCCTGGATACAGTGCTCTATCGATATGGATTTGTATCCATTTGGGTTTCATTTCTTCCGTTATTTCAAAATGAAATGGGTGTTTTCAGGCTACTGAATTATATAGAATCATGTCATCAGTATAGAAGTGACATAGACCCGTATCTTTCACAATAATGCATTTACGGCAAAACTGGCTTCAGAAATGCATTTCTCGTGAAATTCTAGCCCAGAAAGACATATTAAACGACCCACTTCTCATTTAAGAAAATGAATCGAGATTCAATATCCGGCCATGAAGAACATATCATTCAACAGGTAGCGCCTTCCACCTAGTAACCACTACTATGTATTTACCTTCCATTTCTTTCAGAAATTTAAGAGCATAAGAATATTTCCACACTATTTTTTATCACTTTCCACAGACCGAAACTGACTTCAATATCATCGCTATCTCCCAAAGTATTTGAGCTCGAGTGGCCAAAATTTGCGTGCGCACACACTTTGACATTCTAATCATGACGGAAGGAAAAAATTATATAATTCTTATCTGACCCCATCTGTATGTTTGCTTATAAGATATTTCGCTAGTTGTCGCATTTTTAGTAATTTCTATACAACAATACCATAAATCACTAGGAGAAATACAGTTCCCTTAACTTCGTTCGTTATGAAAGATATAATTTTCGCCGGATAACAGACGTTCACAGCGCCACATACCATGAACATTTGCTTGCTCCTACAGAATTTGATCATATATAATTCCAATTATATATATATAATAATAATAAATCACAGCCATATTCAATCCACTAGTGGATAAGGCCTCTCCCCGAAGGGAGGAGTTGGTCTACTGCTCCCACGCTGACCAGACGGGTTGGGAGAAGAATTTTATATATATATATATATATATAAATCATTTCCGTCTATTAGATGTAAAGCAACGATCTCCAACAAAAATGGCACTATCTCCGTATATGTCTAATGTATTTTTATCGTTGCACGAAATTTCAATGCTGCTCCTATAAATTCACGCCTACAGAGATCTAACTTCTAGGGAAGAAAGTTCATAACCAACCCAAGAGTTCGATCAATGCCAATTTTTTATTTTAGTTTTCCTTCGTTGTTGAAATGGCTCGACTGTTGTGAATTTTAAAAACGTATACATTAACCTTAATGACACCAGATACTTACGATACAACGTTAATTATCATACCATTGTCTATTTGCAATGTTAATTTTGGGAAACGTGTATACTTTCTACACTATAACTGCAAAACAAAAGTTAAAATCTTACTATCAGTACTCCTTTCAACTGCAGACAGTTTTTACAAAATTTAAGTCTTGATGTAACGCAAGTTTCTTTATAGCAAACGTACCATCGAAAATGAAATAGAACGTCACAAAAATTAATCCTTTGTCAGATAGCATACTAAATACATGTATACTACTGGCTTCTATTGCTATACACGGCTCAACCCCATCTCTTAAGAAAACTTTCCCAAAAGAATTAGATTCTGCGTTATTTGGAAACTGTACAAAATTCAGGTGGGTTATTTCTTCGTAGACGTAAGACCTTATCTGATTTATAATAGACTACTTTTTATTCAACATCGAAAATACAAAGTATTTTTGTGCTAAGACACCACAAATAACTTAATTAAAAAAAAAAAAAAAAGCATCTCTGTTTCTCCCAGAGTTTTACTGCACTGGGTCATTCCATCCATCGACAGGCCAGGCTCAGTCACTTTCAGATTTATTTATTTTTTTCTTTAAGTCAGAACTAAATAACTCTGCTCGACGAATTGAATTGAATTTATTTTAAGGCCTTTAGGCAACTATGACTCAGGCCGTATGGATGATGGGATGAACTGGTGGAATTAAGAATGTGTGAGGAAACGGGAGTACCCCGAGAAAACCCACGCACACGGTGTTTGTCCACCACATGGCATGAGCAGGGATCGATCCGACGATCCCTAGCACCAGAGGTGAGCGCTCTACCAACTGAGCCACCGTGGCCCCACTAGGACGAATATGTAACAGTCTTAACTTTGTGCTGAGTGAAACACTGGCGTGGTTCGCGCTATGAGGGAGGGATCAGATTTCTCTCTTGGACACATTCTCAAGGACTGAATATATATATATATATATATAGATACACACACGGTGTATATACCAAACGCTGAAGGTTATTATTACTACTACTTATATTTGCAAGGAAGTTACTGATCGATATTTTTAACGAACCCTTTAGAGAATCCTTTTTACTCTCGTTTAATGTCTATTAGGTGATACCGGTCAGATCTAAACGATTCTAGGACTTACTCGACGGAAGAAATCGAATGGTGTGAATCAAAATTATGCACGTTAACGGGAAATGTATTCTAAGCACTAAAACTCTGCCTTTAATATTCTCTCAACAGAAAAACACAAAACAATTATATATTTGTTCTGTATGTATGTTACAAGAGGCTCTACGACTACATCAGTTCTACAAACATGGTCGCAAGTTCTATTGGAGGAAGAGAATTGTGTAACCGAGAATTCTGTAATCAAAATGTTGCTTTACCTAACCCTACTGGAGCCGCTCGGGTTTACTTGTTCACTAGAAGCTTGTTTTAGTACATTTGGAGAACTTCAACTTCAAAGCACCAGATTCTCGATATTCACATTTAGTTTTTTCTTACCACCACCAACGATTTAACTGATGCAACTGACCTCTGTTCTACCACTTTTTAGGTTCCTTAGCCTATCCAAAGACGATGTGTTTCGTGCATATGTTTTTCTTGTAATAAAAAAAATGACATTACACAATGAGACAGTACACGTTACTTATTTTAATCAATACTGTTACGTCCGAACATGCTTTTTGGTGAGTGTTCAGACGTTCATTTTTGTGAATTGTGATCCTAGTATTCTTTGTCTTAAGACAGCACATAAGGCAACTGTTAAACGTAAGACAGCTTTGAGAATCCGGCCCCTGATGGTTAATATTCGACTCATTGTAACAGCAATAAGTTTTAATTTTATTGAGTTAATTCCATAATGACGAAACTGTTTGGTAGAGCTTCAATTTAAAATAGATTAGAATGGTTAAAAATACTTAATTGAGGCTAGTTCACAAGACTAATTTATTAAGAAAAAGCATATTAAAATACGATTTGAACTTACGTTGAAAAACTAGAAGATGATAAAAGAATGGCATGGATTTGCTCTCGATTCAACAAATCTTCCGGATTTCAATTGAAGTAACTTCTACCACAAGATATACTGATAATAATATTCTTTCATTCGATAACCTCAATTTCTAGACTTTGTAATTCCATGCGAAAATACACGCTGGTGCGAACATGTAACATTTGTATGATTTCCTTCCTCACCTAAGAAATCTAATTTCTGACTCATCCACATGTTGTCTGAGCAATATTAGCAACAATTTTGTTACTTGTTGAAGAGTAGAAATTCAATTAAAGGAAGAATACATCTGACGGCTCTTCTCATGTTCATTCAGCACAATAATAATAATAATAATAAAAACTTTTTTTTTTATAATATAAATTCTTAAAACTCATCAGGAAATTAAATTATGCCAAATGCATCAGAGGTTCCTTAGAAGCCAGTATCAACATGAAAGTTTCTGTGCTTGAGATATCCATCATTTGCAACTGGCACCAATAACATAATAATTAACAAAAAGAACTGTAAATTGTAAGCAACTTACATTTTTCAGTAATACTTATTGCAAATATATTCACACCTACAACTCAACCCACCCGTCTCATTCTTGAGTTAGAGAAAGACAGTTATTAGTTATCTTATCACGTTTGAGAATACACTGCAACTTTGATAGGAATTATGCATATGTACATTACATGCTTTAAATATATACCTGACTGATGTATTTTTTCCTAACTTGTCTAAAATCAAGATACTTTTGGAACCATATATTCTGCAATCATACTGTTTTTTTTTTTTCATTATTCACAATTAACTCCCAAAGTATTTCACTTGGAAACACATTAGTCTGATTCTCGTCCGGTCAGCATGGGTATTGGGGGCCAATGGGTGATGGCTAGGTAGTTTGCAATTTTATTACTTTATAAAATTTAACTTAAAACATCACGTGATGTACTAAAATACTGCAAAATTGAACTTTTCGTCAGTGTAGTGACCAATATTTTTTTTGCAATGACTTTCGTGTGTGAAGGAAAGTTGAAAAAGTGCACAGAAAAAATTGTAAGGTAATGTAAATAGATTTTAACCTACAAAATTTCGCAAGCTATCGCACTTTTAGTAAATTCTGTAAAAAATACACATCACAAACAGTGCCGGATAACAGACGTTCAGAGCGCCAGATACCATTAACCATACTGCCTTAATGACGCCAGCTACTCATATTATTTTCTCTTCGTGATATTAATTTTGAGTGAGGCAGGAAAAGTGTTCACTTTATATATACACTGTACCTGCATAATGGTAAGTTAAAACCTTAGTGACAGTGTTCTTCCATTGCAGATAGTTAGCTCTTGGATGGAGAACATCCATTATGCACAAAGCTGACAGAGAATGTTTTACCAGATTTACAGGACGGACAAAGCCTCGATGCTAAACAAGTCTTCTTATAGCAAAGGAATCATCGTGAATAAAAGAGAAATAGATCTGCACAAAATGAATCGAATTTCAGACGACACATTAAAAACATGTATAATACCGGCTTATATTGCTGTACACAGCTCAACCCATCTGAAGCCTTTCCGAAAAGAATTAGATTCTGCGTTATTTGGAAACTAAGAAATTCAGGAGATATTTTTTTTTTTTTCGTAGACGTAAGACCAAAGACTACCTTTTATTTAATGTCCAAAATACTAGGTTACAACACAGTATTTTATACAACAAAGTGTTGAGACACCACAACTAACTTTATTCAAGTAAAAGGCAATGAGGTATCTGTTTCTCGCTGCGTTTTATTGCAATGGGTCGTTCCACCCCTAGATAGGTTAGAATCTCTGACTTAAGTCACTTTTCAGTTGTTTTTTTTTCGGTCACTAATAAGTACCTGTCCTCTTGCCTTCTTTTAACGGATATGAAACAGTGTTAACTTTGTGCTGAGCCAAACACTGATGTGGTTCACGTTATGAGAGTGTAGTCATGTACCCTCCTGGATATTTTCAAGGGTTGTGTAAAAAAAAAAAAAA
>JAGDQP010005798.1:10983-75987 GCA_022664845.1 Lepisma saccharinum | reverse complement strand
TTTTTCTAGTTAAGTTTTAGATTATTTCCTTAAAACTTAACACATTTTTGGTTATAACATGATTTGTAGATGGTTTCATTCAGAATAAAATGTTTTTTTTTTTTATTTCAAGTTGATATCTTAATAAATAAAAAAGTTATTTAACTTACCGCTAACCTCTAAAAACGCCAAGAACGGCCGACCCTCATAAACAAAATGGCTGCTAGAATCTATAATGGTAGTGGTATGTTTTTAAAAGTCATATCTTACTCCCAAATACATACATAAACAGAAAATGCATGTGTAAAAATAAAGTAAAATATGTCAGCAACAATTTTTATTTTTTATTGGTTGATTTCGTATGGATTGACCCCAAATAGAATAGTGCAGTCCTTTTTTATCTGAAACTAAAAGTAAAATAAATATTTATAAGTAAACGATACATTTAGTTACTATTGATCATTAGAGGGATTTATTAGATGCAGGGGAATGTAAGCAGGGTTTGAAAAATCCCAGTCCGCCTGGGCCCAGGCAGGTTTTTTCGGGCTTTAGTAATAAATGTCGATGCATGTAAATGAAAAACTGTGTATGGACCTCAGTAGCCTAGTCTGTAGCGGTGTGTCACTACTGTGGAATGGGAGGCTTGGAGTGCACCTGTTCTTTGTGGGTTTGACCTCACTTGATGGTCTGTGCACTGGATTCTAACCGTGCTATATTCGGAGCTCAAGATAATTGTAGACCCGGGCATTCACATATTAGACTGAGGAAAACGAAGGGGGAACCCTATTCGGGATGACCCCAGTGATGCGCCTGAGCAGGGTCTGAATTGCTGTTCAACCTTCCTAGTGCCACCCTGAATGTGACACTTCTAAAATACGCGAGTTAAGCGCATATTTTATAATATATTACCCAAAATATCTAAAATATAAACAGAATAGGTAGACAATGTAAAAGGTAAAGTTAGAATTAAGAGGAATTCGTATTTTTGTTGTTTCCTGAGGAAATTCATGTGCACTAATTAACACTTAACACAGTAAAGAGACACGATATATTTCGAGATATCTAGTCATCTTCAGTAGTAGAACGAAGGTATACAAACAGTCACAGGACACAAAATATTCATATTTGGCATAGAGATCCAACAAGATCAAATGTTTAGAACTAGTCAAAGGATTTCTCGCTCAGGTACAATACATTAGGAAAGATAATTAATTTTATCAAAAAATTGGAAGAAAACTTACGTGTGCGGAAAAATTATGGTTGCTGGAATTGTTACTTTGATATTTCACCCAGTGATGATTCCTTCCTCACTACTGTCTATAGTGGTCGAAAAAGGTTCTTCTTGCCTCCTTTTCAGAACATTTTCTTGTTTTATTTTTCCTTCCAGTACAATTGTGGAATGTAATTACACGTTCCTAAAAGAAGGGGTAGCTCTTGCAGTTAGAGTTAATTATTTCCACCCAACAATTGTTTCTTATTCAATGATTGATTTACGTTTTTAGAAGCCACAGTATTTGTGTCTTTTGAATGTATTACGAACCTAGCAGGAAGCAGTTCAGGTAATTTCTGAATACCAACCGAATCATTTTAAGTTCTATGTAAACTTGAATATTTTGGAATCTTAAAATCAAATGTAATATCAATTTTGGGTCACTACAAAATTGATGCACTATGCTTTAAAATAGACTTAACTGTCAACCCTGATTGTATAATACGTTATAATTTGGACGTAATATCCTCCAGGCTTAACATTCATCATTAGCATCATCTTGTATTGTACCAGCTATTCGTTCCGCTTCAGTTTCTCGAAAAATAAGAAAAGTTCTTAAATGGGAATTTCAGGTGACTTTTTTGCTGGACATGCATAAGAATGAAACAATTTTCTTTATTTATTTTGTATGTTACTACCCAGTCCAGCAGCCGTAGCACATTTGCTAGAGCGTTGGCTTAGCAATCGAAAGGTTCTGGGTACGATCCCAGCTGCCGCCCATCCTAACTGAGGTTTTTTGCTAAAGCACGCCAGAGAAATGCCAGGATGGTACCTACAAAGAAGGCCCTCGTCGACTGCCTTCCATATCTTCTTCCCACCCTAAATTCAAATTCAGTTTTGTCTGTTACTGTACAAAAACCGTGTAAAATTGTAATGAGAGAAATAATTTACGATTTCAAGTACTGCGTCAAGGAAGGGGAGATTAAGCACATTGAAAGGTATTAGAGATTCTTTTTTCTCCTGGAAGCAATACTTTAAAACAAAGTAGTTAATTTCTGTCATGATAATTTTATAGGATTTTTGTACAGTAATGGACAAAATGAGATGTCTTATTTATGTCTGCCAGTATACACGCCAATACTAACGTGTAGCGGAAATGATGATAATTATCTTGATGTATAATGTATATTTAATAACATTTAAATGTTTCATAGTACTATATGAGAGTCAGTTTGTCTTTAAGTTTTGTTCTTCAACTTCCGTTTCTGTAAGATTATTTCAGAACTTGTTTGAGCCGTAGTCATTAGTATCCAGCTGTTAAGTTTTGTCATGTATTGCTGTTTTTTTAGACTAACTTCTTCGTTACTTTCCATTTCAGAAAGCTTATGATAATGTTATTAAAGCCAAGAAGGCTGCCAAGGCAAGGCACACAGAGCTTGATGCTCGAAGGAAGAAGTTGAAAGAAGACTTAGAGGCGAGAGAAAGAGCAGCGCAAGAAGCATCCAAAAATTACCGAAGTTATGATCGGAAAACTGATGAGGAAAAGTTGCAGGTATAGTGTGGTGTTAAAGAGAGTTTTTTTTAAAAAAAAAAAGAACGAAAAAAAAAACCCGGCTTGTTCTATTTTCTAATGCAACAAATAGTATCATATTAGAAATTTGGAAGATTACTGTATCTCTAGATTTTTATCAATGTATTCGAGGTCGTAACGTTGATCTTCTGACCTCGATTGTTTCAAGATGGATATCTAGAATTTCTTAGATTTGTTTTCATTATATGTAATTACTGCAACGTGTTGGAAGGTCCTTAAAAAAGACGTATGTAAGATGGTAATGTAGGAATTGATTGAATCGTTATTAACGTTTTAAACGAGCTAGTGAACTAACAAGAGCGGGACCTACACATTTTGGTAAAGTGAGCTCCGAACCACGTCGTTCAGTGGACCTCCACTGGACTTGAATCCGACAGACAATTTTGGATTGCCTACAGTTCGAACGTTGTATTGCATCTGAACATGACCTGTTTTGATTTTTAAGTAACGTGCCTTTATACAGGTAAATAAGTTAACTTTTTAGTGCCAATAAAGTAATGGTTTTCTGCCATTGTTCGGGTGAGCGGTCGATTGTAAAACGGCGGGTTCATCTTTTTGAGGAGTGAGGTGGACTGAATTCCAGTTCATCGGAAGTATTGTCAGAAGACAGGTTTCCATTTTCATCAGGTTTGCTAATAGTTTAATTTAACTCTGATGTAGCTTAGATGATATCTTACATTTTTCTGCGTAAAAGAAACAGCCTCTGCTTCTATGTTTTTGTAGCTGCTATCTGTTCAAACATACTACTTTTAGATTTCGTTCCTTCATAAACAATCATATCTGTTACCATACTTCTAGTTCTGCTTTTATTTATGTTAATATTTACCAGTTGATTATCCATGTGGATGTCCACGTATTTTTTTTTCTTAGTGGATGTTCTCTGGAATCATACAGAATAATCCCATGTCAGATCCAATACGCATTCTCTAGAGCACTTAAAAACTGGCATAATTTGTCTGTAAATCAAACTTACCTAAGGAAACATAAAAAAAAAACAACATATAAAAGTAAGTCACAATTAAATCCCTAAGTCCAGTGGGACTCATTAAACGGAGTGGTTCGGAGTCCACTTTACCAAAAATTATAGGTTCCGTCCTTAGAAGCTCATCATCTCGTTTAGGAGGTTAATACAAATTCTATCATGGTAAATACTTCTGTTACGTGAATACTAAAGTTAACTGCTGAGCTCGGCGGTTATTGCTTTAACCTCCAAGGTCCTTTTGATTCAAGGAGAGCGTTACGTGGTCATCGCTACGTGTCTCCATAGCCGTTTTATCTGTTTTTTTTTACATTGGAATCCGCTGCTTCTTAAATCAAACAGCTTTCCAATCAACATCATGATGCTGGGTCAACACCAAAGTTGGGATCTCTATCCATAACCAGGTACCGAACCTGGGAGTCCTTATATCGACGATGAGAGCGATAATAATTCGACCTCTCTTATACATTTAAACACATTGAGAACTTGAAGTAATGGACTAATCCATTACAATGTCTAATGGAAAAGTTGAAACCATTATTATCTCTTGTTGATTATTGGTTCGTAGTGAAATTCAGTTGAAATTTTGCAGGGTTGGCTGGTTTAAACCAAGGTGGTTTAAAAAAAAAAAGCCACAAATAGTGTGAACTTCATGTTGACGATTCCACATATTAAACCACCTGCGTTTTTTTAAAATCATTTTCCCCTAATTTTAACATCAGCTTTCGCTTAACTTCGCCTAAGACTAATTTTAATCTGTTTTGCATAATTTTAATCTGTAAGGATGTGAGGTATTTGGTAGAACTAGAATTTTTAGTTTTAGACTTCTTAATCCTTATAGTATATAATATAGATAGTTCCAAAGTAAAACATAAAATCTCTTAATAGGACGAAAACTTTTTATTAGGTGCAGTGACAACTTATTCTGCTTAGAGGTATAGAGGCTCCTTTGTAGTTTTGAACATCTTTTTAAATTTTCACCATGGGTCTTCAATGAGTGTATAAAAAAAATCCCTTCCGGCAGGCCTACAGGCTGAGGTAGATCTCGAAGTTTTTTTTTATTTTCAAAAATTCAAATCTCGCCTTATATGACCGCTATCGAGAAGCGCTTATATGACTAGTTATTGATTTATAGATTAATCATCAAGAGCTTTTCAACGGTACCCCACAAGACATGGTTTTAAAAGTTTCGAATTTCCACCTTCGCACCCCCACAACCCCTGAATTGTGTCACCGTAAACTTCATAGGGAGTACTATAATTTATGCAGACAGTTTCCCTCTAAACTCCATAGGGGCTGATATATATATTTTTTTTTTTCAAAATTTCAACCCCTTTGGGCCGATTTTGCTCATTAACGAACTTAGCCGAGCTATTAAGCCTAGAAATAACATAATAAAATTTGCTTCAAATATCTTCAAAATTATTGCCGCTAGCGTGTAAATATATATTTTCAAAATTTCAATCCCCTCCCCCGACCACCCCCTTGGGCCGATTTTGCTCATTAACGAACTTAGCCGAGCTATTAGGCCTAGAAACAACATATTAAAATTTGGTTCAAATATCTTCAAAATTATGGCCGCTAGCGTGTTAATATATATATATATACATCATACCTATCTCAGTATTTAGATTTTTCTTCGAAATCTACCTAAAAATTGTATTGTATATTAATAATATAATATTAATTAGGTATGAGGGCTGCAGGTTGTGGTAGTGGTAATGATGATGATTGGTGGTGGTGGGAGTACAGCCACGAAATGTATACACTACTAGGAATGTAAAGGCTCCTTGGTTCGACACTTACGCCTCCCCTACTCACGACACAGATAATTAATTACCCTTGTACTCAGCGCTCCTCAATGACGTCACAGTTGTCACAACAAAATGGCTGCTGGTGATCGTTGCGTGCGTGCGCAGTACCGTAGAACATGAATGGCACAACAAAATACAACACAATTCTTACCTGTTGTGCACACACGACCAATAAATGCATATATAGTGAGACCTTGTTCACTATTTAATGCTTGCACCTTATTAACTAATTGGGGAACATACAAAAACATTTATAAATTGAATATGTAATTTATATGCATCATTCTAACGATTCACATATACACAACTGCAGATCGAGCTCGAGATGCCAATACAGATTCTTGCCAATTTAATTTAACCTTGTAATAATTTTTGCTCGAAAAAAAAAAAAAAAAAATCGTTGGACACACTTATTCACATGCGGAAATCAACCGAACCGAATAAATCACGATCTGGGATAGGAAGACACAGTTTTGTGGCGTTGCCGCATACACTTTTTTTTTTCCGTTGCACCAAACTGTTCTCAGGGCATGGAGGTACCAAAAACATCACATTTGTAGGAAATAACAGCAGATTTTGGGCAGATACACTCGCAAAGTTGCATATTATAATACACCTCGCCGAACTTATTACTTCTTTTGATCGAACGTACTGGAAAGTAGCCAAACACAATTTTAAAATCGTTGATTTGCACTTAGATGTCACACATTGCTCATCTTCCTTTGGTGGTCAAGTTGCGAGTACTTCTTCGTGCTTAGGGTTCTCCGCGCTTTTTGTAAAGACCTCCCTCTTTCAGTTAAACCCTTCAAAACAACCAATAAAGCACTCAGGTTCGAATCTGGTCGTTGCTAACCGTCCACCAACGCACTCTGGGGCCCTGCACGGAATATGAACAAGTCTTCACATCTACTCCGTTGGTTGCGTCATTACACACACACACAAAAGAAACAGAGTAAAGGAAATATGTTTTTTTTGTTTCGGGTTTTAAGTCAAATCAAGGAAGTAAACGCTGCACTGGGCATCACCACACATTCCTTATCGCTTTTTACACAAGTATATATATATTTGAAACCATTAACACCTTGTCATATTGACGAGAAAACCGATGAAATTCACTTAAACTTATCAGGGAATTTCCGATTGTGCCAGCAATGATGCTGTTCTTTTTACTGGAATAGGATGGGGTGCACTGTCAAGTAGGTGGCGGTCTATCTTGCGGACAAGCAGGAAATTACTCGAAGCGTGACGTCGTCATCGCAGCTGAACGAGATTCAATGAAGAGGGAGATAGCTAATATATTAATATCTCTTATATCAGCTGGCAAGAAAACGTGTACGTGAATGTTCTGATCACTGCTGCGGCTGGCGAGAAAAATTAGTATGTATATTGACTTTTCCACCACTGTGGCAGGCCGTGGAACACCCTGCCACAAAGTGTTTGAAAAAGCTTGATAAACACACATTTTGGGTTATCACGTTTCACTCTCGGACCCTTCATATGCAGACATAAATTTCCCATTTATTATTCAAAGAATATACATAATTGTGAGAGTATACTTACGAAAGCAAGGTTTGTTTGGTTTATAAGTTCACGAATGTTTCTTTTATTACTTTTATAGTTTGTTGTTATTATTATTATGCAATTGCAATCAAAGAAAATTCTAAATATTCTTTTGTGCTAGTAATGTTTAATATGGATAAAATACGCCGAAATTCCGTACAAGATTTTTTTTCTCATAGAAAACCCCAGGAAACGAATTTATTGAAATCAAAAGTATTTTGTGTATGTATATGTATGGTTGGTTCAGAGCGAGAGTGAACTCAAATAATTTATGCTATCTTTATTCACTTCTTTTATTGATATGCAAATTAAATCGCTGTATTTCTGACTCAGTGAAGTAGCTTGGACTAAATTAGATCTGTACTCTTTAGTCTTTTGAAATAAACTCTGTAATCTTACAGATATAAACTCTTTACAGTCATTTCACTTGTGGTGTTGTGTATCTTTTTTGTTCTTCTGAAGTGACTGTTAATAATTATATTCACAAGTATGCAAGATCAGTACAACGTATTTCTATCAGGAGTCCTCCATGGATGAGTCGGTTAATTCGTCGCATTAGTAATCAAGGTCCGCTTCGAGTCCAGGTGGAGGACAATTTTTCTCAGGTGCAAACCGAGTAGTGGTTCGGATTCCACTTTAAGCTTTAGGTCCCGTCCTTCATAACCGCAGTGCTGCATAAGGACATTAAGGAGAAACAAACTTATTTCTGTCCACGTGTAATATAAATAAATAAAACAGAGTATTTAAACAAAAACAAACAAAAAAAATGTTTAAACAAATAAAACTTTTTTTTTTTCTAAAAAAAAACTTGTTTTTTCCAACCCTGAAATTTTGTGTACCTAGTGTAATGATTGCACAACTTTCCTCTGAATTTTATAGTGTTGCAATAAGTTGCAAGTTATAACCTATTCAGGTACGTTTCTTAAGTAAACCCTGAAATCAAAGTATCGATGATGTAACATGATGTTCCAAATGTTAATGGAAGGTAGATTCCTTTATCAGATTGGATGCATAATAAAATATGCTTTTAATAATATGTCAGCCACAGACAAACTTCTATTCATGAAAGCAGCTTTAATAATCAATTCGCGTGTAAATAGCGTAATGTTTCCTTATCAAAAGTAACTACAAAAACGGTTGTATTAAACTGCTATCAGTGCCTTTATACCTGACAATTTGCTCTTGAATTCATACTCTAATGTGAAAATATTAACACAATCAGTTCAACACTTGTTGAAGAATATTCTACAGTACTACACGCCTTCATAATACATCCTGAATGAAAGAAAAAGTGCATAATTCTTTGTTGGGCTCGTTCTTTAAGTAACAATTCTCGCCCACCACTGTAGTGGCTCTCTTAAGGACCTGACCAATATCTGAGAATTGGAAACTGGATTGTTTGTCCTCTATTTTTGATCTGTTTTATTTATTTTGTAAATGGATTGGAAATATTACTAGAAGGCTATTTAGTGCTCCTTTGTAGGGTCAATTACAATTTCTGTATATAGTGGAAAAATACATTGATACGTATATTGAATAAGTACAAGGTATATTGGTAGGAAGTAGTGGAACTCCTGCATGTGTTCACTATTCGTGGAAATGTTAGACCGATGTTGAAAACTTGTAGGGTAGTGAGGATGTTGGATCTCGTAGTTATATTTTTGCATTTGCGTTGTAGTATTTCTCTTATCAATTTTGTTAGTGTTTATGTACAGTCATATTCATAGAAAGTGGATGATCCGTACAGTTTCTAGGTTCCAGAAGTTGCACAGAATGGAAGTAACGACCCAATATTTGATATACGGTGTGATTCGAACGTTCCTACACAGCCTGGTAGCTCACAAAGCGACAAAGAAATGAAGCACCGTAATACACAAGTGTGGAATGGTTTGGAGGGGCTACATTTTGGAATGCATGATCAACGTGTCTGCCATCTTGAAATCCGCCATATTGCGTGGAGGTCAATTTTTTTCAAATGGCAAGTGGGTCGTGTGAGATATCAAACAACACGAGAATGTTTCCAGAAAAGCACTCCATGTGTGAGATTTGACCTACCTGTTACGATGTAGAAGTTATCAGCACGGAAAGTGCGCTGCTCGATAAGTGAAGAGAAGTTGACGTTGTTGGTGACGAGAACTTTCTGCTCGTAATAGCTAGATCAGATCTGACACGTGGAATAATGTCATGTTGTTTGTCACATGACCCACTTGCACTTCCCACCATTCCACATTTGTGTATTACGATGCTTTATTTCCTTGTCGGTTTGTGAACTAGCAGGCTGTACTGAGACTTCTGAATCAGCCTGAAGATTTGCCAGTAACGTACCATTTCTTATGCTTACAACATATTCTAGTTCAGTTATTCCGGAACCCCCCCCCCAAAAAAAAAAAAAAAAAACAGTTTTCTATGAATTTAAGTATGCATGCTAATTTCTTTTTGTGTATGTGGAGGAATGAGAAGGTTGTTTATGTACTTTTCGTTCAGAATCTTGAGTAGGGGCTGGAGGGGGGAGTTCATGTTTTCCTGTTTGATGATTCTTTTATCTTTTCTGTTGTAGGCAGAAATTGATCGGCTGAGGAAAGAAGGTTCGAAGCAGTTGAAAGAAGAACAGGAATACATATTGCAGCAAGTACGACGAGAAACACAAACTGGAGGTGGGGGTAGTGAGGAGCAGCAAAGTAACTCGAGACTTCGTGTAAAATGGAAGGCAACGAAAGATGATGAAGATAATGGTGGTTATAGCTATGAAACATTGCAAAGGATTTTTAACAAGGTACGTGTTTCGTTTTAATTCTTGAAATTAATTATAGAACTTCCGTTGAATTTTGTATGTTGTTAGTTCAACGCCACAGTTTTAACCCATGAGCTACATTTGTTTCTTGATTGTTGTACCCATTTAGAGGAAGTCTTATTGATAAGTTCGCCTGTTGATTTTGCAACGTACTTAGAGGGAAAAGGGTTTCCTAGTTTGAATTTATTTATTTGATAACCAGAACCTAGATACAACAGTATTGCTATTTTACACGGGGTTGTCAATTAATTAATACAAAAGAAAACGAAAAGTGAACAAATACATCAATAGAAATAATTGTATCAAAATGTATACAAAAACAAAAATCATTATCTCAAATCAAATCAGATATCGATGCCTAGTTTGACACAAAACGGTTATATGGTAGAACAAAATGATCGTTTGAAAGTTGGTTATACTGAGAAGACAACCTGTACAATAGGGAACACTGTACAATGGCAAGGCGAGTGTTCGCAAAGCAAACAGATCGTTACTGCAAGTGGATCTTGCAGGAAGCCGAAAAAAACGTGGTGAAGAAATCACCAGATGTGATATGCCCATTAAATATTTCATACAGTCATGCAAATAAATACGTGTTAAAGAATGTTTAATATGAAGTACTTCTAGAATTATTATTTGCTTAAATTACGTGTCGATGGGACGCGAAAACGAACGACAGCTAGAAAAAGTGTAAGACTCTGTTAAACTTAGACGGTACTGTGAGATACACCACAGCGCAAATGGAACAATATTCAAAGTGCGGAGATTGTGTTGTATGATTTTTCAAATCAACGTATCTATAAAGTAAACCAACAAGTTTCATGGCTTGTTTAGTAGACATGGTAATCTGACCCTCAAAATCAGTTTTGGGTGGATGAACCCCCCCAGATCTTTATGCGATGAAACGTTAACAACTGGGGTTGTGTTAAGATGATACGAAATGTTGTGTCAGAATGTGGATATTTTTGGAAAAAGAAAGTAAATTATGTTATCGAAGGAATCAAACGTCATCTTGCCAGGTCAGTTAAAGGTAGTTATGTAATTCGGAACCTACGCTCATATCTCAAATATAACGATCAAAGTATAATAAAGCCCAGATATCTACCTGGCAGTGTAATTGCCAGGTTTGTTAAATGTATATGTTTCCTGATCACTTTTTAAATACACAACAGCTCTTGTGAAAAATATTGCGAAGCCGTTTTAAGATTCATTTTAATTGACTACGCTGGATATGTCGTATTGCAAGGCTGCATTTATTTAAAGTTTGCACAGTGCACTTGTACGTACAAATACGCTGCGTTGTTTTTGTGAAAAGAAAGATCCAAATAGGTAACTTCGGGATAACGTAGTTTTAACTTTTAGTTACTTTGTTCGAAAACAATTATACTTCTGTACCATAACAGAATAACTCACCCAAAATAATGATAATTAAAAAAAAAAAGTATTTCAACTTTCACATCAGCCTACACTGATCTTAAATTGTTACAGTCAGACATCCATAGGTGGCCACTGGATCCAGAAATCTGGAAAACCGGGAATATTGAGGACAATTGGTATAACCAAGGAAAGTTAGGGAATTTGTAGATAATCTGGAATTTTTAAAATTATAATCCGGAAAGGAAACAAGAAAACATAACTAGGCTGTGATAAGAAAGTAGTGCCGGTCCACATGACTTTTGCTCAGACTTCATTTTTCTAATTTATTTATGGCCTTCAGGCATGTAAGACTGAAGCCGGTCAGGCCTCAATAAAAACAAAAACACTACGGTATATATGTCGTTGCTCAATTTGATCTCTTCTGTTTATAATTTGCAACTTCTCTGTACTAGTGAGTCGCACCTAGAAGCAACCAGGACTCTTCCTTATTTAAGAGAACATACATTTTCATTTTCAGTACCATAGCCCACTATGACAGGGTAATTGTTTCGTTTGCTGTATATCGTAGACCTACTTTTGCTTCCGCAGTTCGGTCATCAGTAATTCTAGTAAGACGTAGGTCTGCAGGGGCCGCCTTTCGTAAGGTGGCGGGCTCCTCAAATCCCGCCAGGCACATGGATGTTTGGAAATGTTAAACTTCATTGCGCTCACATCATTGTGACGGGCCGAAGTCCGTTATTACTAAAATGGCTCATATAAATAGTTTTATTGTGTTCTCTCTCTGTATCTATCTAACTATTGGCCGGATATGCAACATATTAGGTGAAATTTGAAGAGAGAGGAAAGGAATTGTACTTACGTAGTATCTTGACGAAGATCACGTGTACAATCACACACTTGACAATATACACTATAAAGTCTAATTTTCGGCTTCAGCCGTCTTCAGTTGTAGACAAGAAAGAAGTTCACTGAACATACGTGCACAGTTTAATGGGATAGAAAAACAAGATGGCGGACGTCCACATCAAAAACAATTGACGACGTTCTGTGCGTCCGCCAGTATTGATGGGAAACGGGTTTTGGAAATGGTGTTTTGTGTGGAAAATTGAGCTGGGTACAATAAATAGTAGTAAAAACTAGGACTCTTATCAGCACAGCCGATGGCAACTTCTCTTTATATACCTGTCAAAGCTCAGACGTCATATATTATCCTAACCTGCACACACTGCCAGGTTTTCTTTGTGGGAGGGGGGAAACAGGTGCTCCTTTGAATCTCGGTGTCAGTAATCACCGCCACTTTTCCGTCACCAACAGACCAGATTCGCCAGTGTCTACACACACGCAATTGCACAACACTGACTGCGATGACAGCAATTTCCGTATAGCTATAATCCATACCCTATCTCCCACCACAAACACATCCACACGTCGTCTTTGGGAAGGAACTTTCATTCAGGACTTGAAAGTAAACTGAAACCTGGTCTAAACCTGCAGTAACTTTTTTTTTTTGTCTGTCCACGTCCGGACCCACACTTTCCCTTAACTCCTGCCTATTCCCTTTTCATTGCGTTTGCTACTATGCTATATCCCACTTTTTTCGGGTTGCGTTTTCGATACTAAATTCAACTTATGTTTTTAAATTCAATTATGTCGATACTAAATTCAACAACTCGGAATTTTATTTATGTTTTTTAGGCATCTAAGGCTTGCCGGTATAGGGGAGAGGAAAGGATTCGGGAAGGTGTCGTCCAGGGCCTATGTTGAAGGTGCCATCCGAACATTTGCCTGGTGTGATCAGTAAAAACCCTGGAAAACGTTCAGTCAGGATGGTCGGCCACTGGGATCGAACCAAGGACCTCCCGAATACTACGCCTACGTTCTACCACCGAGGTACGGCGGCTCGGTCCCACTTCTTCGGCGTGTGTTTTCTATACTGTTTCCCACTTTCCTGAGTACGTTTCCCTTACTGAGTCCCAGTTTTTATTATTTTTTTTTGTATCAATTTTCAACACAAAACACCATTTCCAAATCCCGTTTCCCATCAGTATTTACGCACGCACAGAACGCTGTCAGTTGTTTTAGAACGATGTGTGTTTTAGAACGATTAGAACGATGTGGATAACCGCCATCTATGTTTTTCTAGAAAAGTTGTAGTTTCCAATGGTGGACCTGCCCAACTTGTTCCAATATTGAAGAAAGTAATATTCTCAAAATTTGGCTAAATTTAGACGACGTTTAGAGGCCGCTACCAAAGACTAAAACATAAACTTCCCTTTATTTTAAACATAATACAAGATATATCATATATAGCATCTATAATTTACAGTTGGTATTTTCCGTTCTACAATATCACAAGGAGAATATAACAATATACATCAAGTAGAGCATTACTTGCTATTGGCAAGTTCTTAAGTGAATATCTTTTGCATTGATCACTAACCTGCAGAAAAAGTTGGCTTAAGTGTTTAATCTTGATGTGCAATTTGTATTTCTCGATCATTGCAACTTCACGTTTTTCCTTATTGTTAATGTATTTTATGGATTTGATGCACTTTTCCGGGGCAATATAGTTCGAATCAGAAGCAAAGAGTTAAAGCCCATTGTGTAAATTTCAAGTCAAGATGTCGAAAAAAGTACCGAGCGGCCGTGGCTCAGTAGTAGAGCAGTAGCTTAGCATGCGGGAGGTCATGGGTTCAATCCTAGCGACCTACCATTCTGACAGGTTTTCCACAGTCACGCCAGACAAATCCGGGGACGGTACATTAAACTTAAGCCTTGGCCGACAGCTTCTCGCGTCATTTCCCTCCTCCTCTCCCAGTCTGCGCCTTAGATGCCTAAAGACCATAAACAAATTCAATTCAGTTCAAAAAACGAGTTAGTACAAAATAATCCGAGTATTTTTCCATAGCTGCTATCTTGATAGGTGAAAAGGTCACTCGCTTTTCCATTTTTCTTCAGCTTCTGCCAGCAATTCAAGATATTCAAGAGTTGTAATTACGTGTTTCACGAGGACCAGTAGAGAGACGCACAAACTTCGGTAAACTTCGTATTTTGGGCCATTTTAGTAAGTGATGACTTCGACCTGTCTGGATTTCACTAACTGTTAAGTTTCTAAAATACACAAATATCGATACCTCAGCCGGGATTAGTAACCAAATCCTTGGAGGTGCTGGCCTGACGCCGTAAAGAATCTGGAAAATAGATTTTCACTTGGAAAACCTGGTAAAGTCAGAGAATTTTAAAATCGTTTGCCTTTCTGTAAATAGTCTTTCTTTCTTCCTTCTCTTTTCTGTTTTCTTTTACGTGGTAGTTTTTGAGGAAGTATATGTTTTGGATTCGAAACGTTGATCCTATTTTTATAAAGATAACTGATGCTATTTATTCGTAAGTGTATACTTTGCATTGTATGGTCTCCTTGCTCTACGTGGTTATTTATTTACCTGAAACATATGTTGTTGGTAACTGTGTAGGTGATATTTAGCTTCTTCTATATAAAATATTCTATAAGTATGTTTTTAAATTCAAAAGTAGTTTTATCACATCTCCTTCTGCCCGTGCACTCTCTCTCTCTCTCTCTTTATATATATATATATACTTAAATCGGTATTATCTCTGCACACCTACGTTATTGAGATTGCTGCATTCGTCTTGGTCTGTTCCCGTGCGATTTATTTAGTGCAGTAGCAAATATTGATGTCTGTTGTTTTTACCTAAAACCTTCTTTTCGAGTTTCTCATTTATTTATTTATTTCCTGATCCGACATAGTAAGTGAAATTTTCTTTGAATGAAGAATAATAACAAAAGATCTTTATATAGAAGTGTAACTGTTTTTGTGTGTTTTAGTGGAATAACTTCGTGTATTTTGAAAATTAGATCTTCGATTAAAATATAGTTAACTATTTCAGTTGCTTAGCAGTAATTTATTTTATTAATTATTATTATTATTATTTTTTTAGTATGGTGAAATATCAGCTTTAATAGTCTCATCGAAGAAGAAGGGAAGTGCACTCGTTGAATTCAAATCTCAGGAAGCTGCTGTGAGTAAAACATTTAGCCTATATAATTAACACTAGAGTTTTCCAACTCTTGATATCAGTCTAATCTCATAGACCCATTATAATCCCGTTTACTACTCAGTCTCAATCCTAAAATGTAGATGTATCCAAATTTTAATATCGTTCGACATTGTGGTTCCTATTATATTGATTTTTTTACTCAAAGTATAGATTTACAGAGACAGGATAGTATTGTACGTCTGTAACGAATCTTCTGGGGTAGGTGACATGCCACGATACAGTTTCATTCAGAGCTTAATCTTCTAATAGCTAAGCCATTTATTCAGTTGTGTACGTGAGAGGATCAAATTTTAACGGAAGACTTTTTTCGTTGTTAGCCCCTGCCTGGGCGTACAGTTGCAAATCGAGAGTTAAAAAACACAAAGGCAAAAAATAAAAAGTAAATTCTCCTTGCAGTGAGAAGTGAGCAAAACTAATTTGCTGGTATGAGTTTTCTGTAAGATCGTAAAATGTCTTCCGCTTTCTTTCTCAGCATCTTTTCTAACCACACTTTGGTGGTTCCTGAAACCTATAATTTTGGAAGAACTTTTCTTTGTACTCTGACAAAGTACATGTGACTAAATCCATCGAGCGGCTGTAGCTCAGTTGATGAAGCGATAGCGTAGCAATCGGAAGATCCAGGGAACGATCCCAGCGGCCTCTTATCCTGACTGAGTTATTTCCGCTGTGTTTCCTGTCATACCTGCAAATGCCGCGATTGTACTACTAACTAGGCCCTGACCGACTGCCTTTCAACAACCTCCCTTCTTTCTTATCCCGGGCTGAGCGTAAGATGTTTAATTTAAGGGCCAAAATTCAATTCAGTATGCGAAACCCGAAACTCCGGTCTGCTCCGTCCTATAATAGTAGCATAGGTACAGGGTTGTTCTATATAATAGGTTTCTTCATTTGCAGAGGTCTGATTTCGATAGTACTGGATTAATCCCATAACTGTCAACAGAGTAACCAGAGACATTGATGTATGTTATTTGTGCAGTAGTAGCTTTCCGTACGCATTTGTTAATGTCTTTCGTTGTAATTATTATGTTCGTTACAGCTTAGAAGCTTTAGCTATTGTAGTTCAGAAACTCTGTCCTATCTCTTACTTAAATTGTTGCTGGTAAAATAGTTTAGCTTGAAGCCTTAAATAATATATCAGAAACATTTAGTTTAGACATAAGGACTTTAATGTTCAGTAAAATTCAAGAGAATTATAACTACGAGCTGAAATAATACCTGGCAGTAATGGCCTTAGATCGTGATCGTGACAAATTTGGATGCAAATGATGAATTCCTTTGCATGCTTTTAAATATAATCTCTAACGAAAAAGGAAAAGGGATGGTTAAGATAAAAAAGTGATCTTACTTGAAGAGAAAAAGTACCAAAAGAACTACAGATGTGTATCGAGGCTAAGTTCTGTTCCTGGAGGAAGAGATATACGATTAGATTTAGCGGTGGGAAACCCATTATAACTGGTCCTCCATGGTTGGAGTTGCGCAGGTTTGAAATTCAATTTATTTAAATTATTACGACCCCGGCATTTACTATTTTTGTACTATTTACCATTTTAAAGAATATATATACATATATATTCATTTAGTAGTATTTACACATTTATTAATTAACTTATGAAGTTGAGAGCTTTTCTGCATAAATTAAGAAAAGGAAAGAGCAAGAGCGCAACTGAACTTTGGACTAACGTTTTTGTAGCCCAGATTCAATTCTCTCCTACCCTTCCATTAGCTCCTATCTAAGACCCCTTTCAGAGTCATGCGGATATTCGCAATCCACACGTCCGCTGCGGAGTGTTTATGATATTAAAACCTTTTCACAGCATGCAATTTAATACTCACCCCATTCTTCTTTGTTTCACTGTCCCAGCGTAGCCAGACCTCCCGATTTTTTGGGAACATCTTCCAATTTTATTCAAGATGTACGGAAAATCAGATTTTATCTCCATATCTTCCGATGCAAATATAAATGTTTGTTCTGTTACAATATGGCGTTTCCTTAAAACAGTCCCGCACCTGTTCGCTATGTCCATTTTCTTTCCTACCAGTTGAAAACGCTTTTGCGAAACGTACTGCTTTTCTATTATGTTTGTGTTGTTATTGTACATCTCTCTCTCTCTCTCAAGAATGTACCATGTAAGTATCCCTTTTTTCAACATGTTTTAACATTATATATATATATATAACTAGTAGAAAGGAAAGCCGGGAAGGCGTAACGCACTAGATCACACATATTCACATGTACACACAAAAAAGTCACTAAATTTCGTGTATTCACACTTTTTCAAGTAGAGAGGAAGACAGCGAAGTTCACGTGTTCACAAAGTACAAGTTTGAAGAGACAGTGGCGACACGTAGCGGACAAAACATCAAAACTGGAGAACAACTGACTGCTGTAGCGCGTAGATATCTGGAACTTAAATAATAATAATAATAGTATAGCGTGTAAGTACAAGGTGGGATCATGGATGGCAATGTGTTGAAAATGCAGAGGAAAAGGGGAGCTTAGAGTTATTGAAGGTTAAGGCCAGGTTTTATTTTCGCGCTCAAACCGTGAATAAAGGCATTCTCCCACAGACGGCGTGTTGAGGTGCTGGTCGTAGGGGGTAAAATGTGGATTCCGGAGACAAACCTCATAGCCCAACAACAGCTTTCCTTCTTAACCTGGCCAACCTAGTTCTCACATGTAACTACTTCACCTTTGACGACAAACACTGCCTTCAGATCCGAGGCACAGCCATGGGTACGAGAATGCCACCTTCTTATGCTAATCTGTTTATGGGCAAACTCGAACATGATTTCCTGCAAACTCAACCTTTGACCCCTCTACTCTGGGTAAGATTCTTGGACGATATAATGATGCTATGGACTCATGGTTTCACCAGTCTCAAGACATTCCTAGAACAACTGAACCAGTTCCGTGTTGTCAAGTTCACCTGGTCCATTTCCGACAAAAGAGTCACATTCCTTGACGTGGACATCACCTTAGAAAACAACACTCTGACCACTTCCGTTCACATAAAACCCACCAACCATATGCAGTATTTACACTACTCAAGTTCCCATCCTTACCACACCAAGAAAGCGATTCCATTCTCCCTTGCTCTCAGAGGACAACTCCTGAATTCCACCACCTCTGCTGCTGAAACTTAGAACCAACGCCTCCAGGAGGCTCTAGTCAACCGAGGCTACCCTTCTAACCAAACAGATCCGCCGTGCATCCTCACACATTCAACCCACTCAAAAATCCAACCCACCGGCTCTAATCACCCAGTTCCATCTTAAACTAACTAAGGTCAAACAAATCGTACACTCTAATTTCCACATTCTCCAATCTTACCCAGACACAAGATCAATATTCCAAACCAAAACTAGATTAGTTTTTCAACATCCACCTAATTTTAGAAACATCTTGGTCCGTAGGAATCCCTCCTTGTCACCACACCAAACTGGCGCACAGATATGCCAGAGACCCAGATGTAAGGTCTGCTCCATTTTCATCACTTCTCGCACAATCACTATCAATACTGCTAATGGTCGGTACACCCTCAATCCCAAGGGTACATGCCACATCCCTAATGTTATATACATCGTAATCTGCAAGTTCTGTAATGACTTTTATGTGGGGGAAACAAATTGTGCTCTTAACATTCGAATTAACACCATCGTCACTTCTGTACTATCAACAAACCGGATGCCCCAGTTTCCTTGCACACCGAGTCCCACAATACCAATTTTGATCTATCTTTCTTGGTTGCCATAATCCACATTTTACTCCCTACGACCAGCCACCTCAACACGCCGTCTGTGGGAGAATGCCTTTATTTACGGTTTGAGCGCGAAAATAAAACCTGGCCTTAACCTTCAATAACTCTAAGCTCCCCTTTTCCTCTGCATTTTCAACACATTGCCATCCATGATCCCACCTTGTACTTACACGCTATACTATTATTATTATTATTTAAGTTCCAGATATCTACGCGCTACAGCAGTCAGTTGTTCTCCAGTTTTGATGTTTTGTCCGCTACGTGCCGCCACTGTCTCTTCAAACTTGTACTTTGTGAACACGTGAACTTCGCTGTCTTCCTCTCTACTTGAAAAAGTTTGAATACACGAAATATAGTGACTTTTTTGTGTGTACATGTAAAAATGTGTGATCTAATGCGTTAGTAAGCTGTAAGTAATCCATTTTTCTCCTTCATTTGTCTTAAATTTACCTTATATATATATATAAGGTAAATTTATAATAGAAAGTAAGGAAAATACATACAGCTTTATCTGTTAAAAGAAACACACACTCGTACACAGCACTAATATTCACATAGTTTTCTTTGCAATATTTCGATATTAATATCTCCTAGACTTGCTGTAGAGGAAGAGAGACGCACACACGTGGATAGAACAAAAGACTAGGACGACAGTAGCGGACGGTGCATCGTTTGGAGAACAGTTGAATGCTGAATGGCGCGTGAAACAATTGACAACTGTACAGCGTGTAAGTACTGGATAGGATTGTGCAAGGAAAAGTGTTGAAAATGCAGAGAAAACTGGTTAGAGTTATTGAAGTTTAAGTCCAGGATACATTTTCGCGCTCAAACCCTGAATAAAGGCATTTCTCCCACAGACGGCGTGTTGAGGTTCTGGTCGTAGCGGATAAAATGTGGATTATGGTAACCAGGAAAGACAGGCCAAAATTGGAGTTGTGAGACTGGGGCATCCAGTTTGTTAATAGTGCAAAAGTGGCGATAGTTATTAACCCGAATGTTGAGAGGTCCACCTGTTTCCCCCACAAAATTTGCAGGTTAGAATGTATATAACATTAGAGGTGTGGCATGTACCCTTTGGATTTAGGGTATATCGGCCATTAGCAATATTGATACTGACTGTGGGAGAAGTGATGAAAAGGGAGCAGGTCTTACATCTGGGTCTCATGCATGCATGGGCGCCGGTTTGGGGTGGTGGCGAGGAAGGATTCGTACGGACTAAGATGTTTCTAAGATTAGGTGGTTGTTGAAAAACTAATCTAGGTTTGGTGGGGAATACTGATCTTGTGTCTGGGTCAGATTGGAGAATGTGGAAATGAGAGTGTACGATTTGTTTGACCTTGGTTAGTTCAGAATGGAACTGGGTGATTAGAGCCGGTGGGTTGGGGGTTTGAGTGGGTTGAATGTGTGAGGATGCACGGCGAGTCTGTTTGGTTAAAGGTTAGGTGGGTAGTCATGGTTGACTAGAGCTTCCTGGAGGCGTTGGTTGTAAGTTTCAGTACGGTAGCAGAGGTGGTGGAATTAAAGCGTTGTCTTCTGAGTGCAAGGGAGAAAGGAATCGCTTTCTTGGTCTGTCTGTATCAAGGAGTGTGACTTTAGTGTTTGAAATGGACCAAGTGAACTGGACAACACGGAACTGGTTTAGCTGTTCTAGAAAAGTGTTGAGGATCGCCTCCCCATACGACCACAACATTAGTACAAAACGAATCCAAAGTAGAGGAGTGAACGATTGGGTTTGTGGGGAATCGTGTTCAAGCTTGCGCATGAACAGATTGGCGTGGGAAGAGGCCATTCTGGTACCCATGGCTATGCCTCGGATTTGAAGGTAATGTTTGTATTCGAAGATGAAGTTAATACAGGTGACTATATTTGCTAGATTTGGAAGGAGAGCTTTGTTTTCATTGTAAATAACTTAGAAACGTATTCACGAGCCCAGATACGTTCTGAAAATAATATTTGTAGTTTTAACCGGTTTGCAACTTAGAATTTTCCGTGCGAGAAGGTGCATGAGAAGTTCAAATTGTACATTACTGCTGGATTTTCTCATTGCCGTAACTGAGTTTTTTAAAAACTATTTTAGACTAATTGCGGTAATACCAGTAATAAGTATATTTTTTTAAAAAAAAAATCACAATTGTCTTGGAGTGTGAAAAGAAGTCCGTTTTATATTAATTACAATTTAAGGACTACTATCCGGTCTCTGTTCAATTAAAGTTTTAAGTCAGAAAAAGGAGCACTGTGTTTATACAAAATATGTGCACAAAATGTATTAATGTGATGATTAACAAGAGCAGTATTCTTGTTAAAGGCGATATCAAACAGTAGATTGTGCTCGTAAATGGTAATAACCATCAATAGGTAAAACCAAATTATTTTCGTTTTGTTTAGGCTATCATAGAGAAAGAAAATAGAATATACGCAAGAACTAATCATTCTTAATGAAGATATAAGGTTGGTTAGTACCTTTATGCACAGATTAAGTAATCCCACGTACTTAAACAGTCAACTTCATTTTTGTCAAAACAAGAAAAATTTAGGTTCTCACCTTAAACTCTCGAGGTCTTCATATATGTCCTCCACTATACTTACCAGCAGTGGATAGAAAATGGCTGAATATTTTATGTGTGTCTTGTAGAATATCCCTATTCGCTACTTTATAGATATATCGCCATTCGTGTTTTTCCCCATTACTTTCTTCTTCTTTTTTATCGTTCTTAATTTATTTTTCTTCCTTTTGTCGGTGGAGGTTTTGTTAGACCTATTTTCGCCTCTCGTCAATTAGATATAATAGACAATCTGATTTAATAATTTAGTTCGACTGCTGTGGTTGGTCCATATATTGATTATTAATATCTTACTCTACGAGTTTTTATTGGCTTGTTTTCCCTCCAATATTTTCTTCCTCTTCCTTACTTAATATATTTTTAGTATTAGTCGGTCTTTTGAGTTAATATATTTATTTATCTTTGCCATTTTGTTTAACTTCCGTTTTAAACATCGTTCTTTGGTTATGGACGGGAGAATGGTTTGATGGGTCGGGGGGAAATTCAGTTGTTTGAGCGATGCGAAGCGGCGCGATCTTCAGATCTTCACCTCACGTAATGGAAGACGGGCTTTGAAATCATGATTTCTCAATAAAAGTATTTAATAATAGTAAAATACTATTGAATAGCCCGCAAAGCAACGAGCAATGTATCAGGTGGTATATAATGATTAAGACTGTTACTTCTGCAGGTCCATCTCTGAGTGAGCTAATCAAAAATGCGGTTGAATTTCTAGAAGACATAGTGTTGTGTTTTCGTCCGTTGTTGGTTTGATATGGAACTCTGAAACCTCAACTTTTAAAATTATTTTTTTTAACCTGCTATCTGGAAGTTTTGGAACTTAGTAGAATTAGCAAACCGACTCGTTGGTTTACCTTTAGTATACTAATTGTTTATGAAAGTTTGCGTTATTCTTGGATTTAGTTACTGAATTTTCCATTCAAGTGGAAATGTTATTTAGAAAAGCAAGGAAGTGATATTTCCACGCCTTAGTATTCTTCTACTTTCAATGTTTTGATGGACAGAGCAGATATAATTTTGTTTCTTCCCGTGAGCTTTACCATTTATTTAACACTCATGAATATCAATAAAGATGATTTATTTATACGACTGCAGTGAGACTGTCAGCCTAAGGGGTGAGCAACAACCTCTGACAGGGAGCTGATAGGTTAGTCTTTTGTTGGGAACAGTGTTAGGTTAGCTGCAGGTTAGGTAGCCCATATATATCAGCTTTTCCTGTATTTCTCTTTAAAGCTTCAATTCCAATGTAAACTCGTTTGAGTTTTTGGGTGCCCTAGTCGGGCAAAGGGGTCTGCCTACTTGGTGCATGTTTAGCATTGTTTTAAGAGTATTTAGTGTGGGAGTTTTTTGGTTTTGGGTTTTCTTTGGTTGTGCGTTTAGACCTAAAACAGGACGGGTTGTGCGTTTGCTTTCTAAGTAGTTAGTAGGTGAATGGTGTGCTTTATTCCCTGTCAGAAGTTTAATGACTTTCCCCTGGGTGCGATTTTATTTATGGGTTTCACTGTAGTTTAGATGCTACAAATTTTCCGTCTCTTACCGTTAGCTATTATTTAATGGCCTCATCTCTCAGTGAGAGAATATATGATGATGATAATGATTATTACATTTGAAATGTATTTAACTTTTGTACATTATAAGTTGACATAACATTTCGACTCACAGAAGCCTCAGCTTGTGTGTGAGTCTTATTCTCAAATTAGCATAAGTTTGTTGTTGTCTGGTTACCCACAACAAATTATTTACACATAATTAAAGTTCATATTTTGATTTCTTGTGATGTTCACTTGGAGACTCGGGTAAACTGTACTTTATTGCCTCCGCGTTGAAGCTTTGTGCTTGCTCCTTAGCTACTCCTGCCTTACTCGTCTTGCTCTCTTGTTTACAAGGAGTTATTTTCTTTTATTTAAGCTTGTTTTCTTTTGTGGCGGCATCCGTAAACCCCCCCTTCCCCTCGACTTTCTCTCTTTTTCTTTCTTTTGATCTTCAATGAGTTCAGTTTTCTTTACACTGCGTATCTCAAGTTATACACTTTATTCCTAAGTTTAATAAATATTTCATGAGTAAATCAGTATAGCTGTCAAATATACTTTACGTTGTGGAACGGCTAGCATTGAGCTTGCCTGACCAAGCTGTTTTCTAGGTTCTGAGTTAATGATCAATAGCCCGCGAAGTTTCGCTTGCTATTCGGCCTCTGGTCAGGACACTGCTATATGCGCTTATTTTAGCTGTAGTCTGATCTAGCTTGTAGAAGTAGGGTTTGGGCTGACAGAGTTAGCGTGACCTTTTTCGAGCCCCCTTCCCGCTCTTCCTTTCCTTAGCTGCACCTCTTTCTTTCCTCTTTCGAGGTGTGTAGACTTTTCAGGTTTTGTACCAGCTATGGTTGCTGGACGGCGCTTGTGTTTATGGTAACACGTGTTAGAAGTGATCCAGTCAGTTAGAGTAAATCATAGCTATATGACTGATCGCGTAAGGTCCTCCTCCTCGTGTGAGAATGACGCTTACATAAAATGGCGATCCAGCCAGAGATAGTTGAGTTGTAGCTGTCTGGCTGGGTGTGCTTGTGTCCTTCCTTTGTCGGACCTTACAGTGTGTGTGTAAACTTCTGATTTTTCAGTCAGCAATCTTCCGATATCTGTTTTTCGCGTGTAGCAACACTGGGCTGTCCATTTCAAAAGAGCGAAAAATTTAAATCGAAACTGATTGATCTGCAGCAGAAACCCACATGAGTATGAAAACTTCCGTAAGAGCAATGGAATTAGCTGCCTTGCGTATTGCAGACTGCGGAAAGTCCTTTCGCATTCGCATGACTGTAAGCTCCCATAAGAGCAATGGTATTTACTCCGCATGCGGAGTGCGGAAATCCGCATGACTGTGAAAGAGGTTTAAGGGTAATGAAGACATCGATTCAAAAAGTGGTCAAGTCTAAAAATGAAATTTTACTGGAGAAACAAACAAACAAAAAAAAAAAAAACTTTCTTTTGACTTTTTTAACATCCAGTGAAGTCCTTTTCAGCAGTAGAAAGGTGGTTTGAAATTGGATATGACTGATTCTTTTACCAAAAGTGTGGCATACTTTATTCTATCGTATGCAAGTAAAATGTAATTTTGCAAAGACGGATGTACTTGACCGGTTTTTGCACCGAGGTCTTCTAAGCCGAGTAAAGCTTTTTTTTTTTTTGCATTTTTTTTAAATCACTTGATAAAGCTCGACTGCATTGAACAGATTGAATGTGGATGATGATGATGAGAGAATCTGTAGAATGAACAAAGTGGGAGAAAACGAAAGAATCCCAAAAAAACCCATGCGCACGGTGTTTGTCCTCCACGAAGCTCCCATGACACGAGCCTAGATTGAACCAGGGCCCCCACGCACTGCGGGTGACCGTTCTACCACTGATCCACCGCTGCCCCACATTAAGCAAATATTGTGACAATGGTTTTTATGAGTGTCCAGGTAGATATGCAAGGTGGTTTGTAAGTACTTGGCAATATTTCAAGAATAAATTCTTCATATTAAAAAAATTTAAATCAGTTATGTCCATTTTTTTTCTATGTAATTTCCCGATAAATAATAACTGAAACTGTGTCTGTCGACTTAATAAATAACAACCAAAGTTGTATGCAAAGGTTGTATTTGGGAAAATATGGCGATTAAGGAGTGCACTTTGAAAGGATTCCCGATTTTGTTGTTGAAGAATGGCAATAAGCGGCAGACAAGCATATGAATGAATCTCTTGACAGCTGCATTCCTCAGCCATAAATTGAGTTTATTTATGGCCTTTTGGCATCTTTGGCTCAGGCTGACCTCAGTCATAAACTTTACTCAGATAAGTATAACTTCGATTGCCATTTACCAAGTCGACACGACTTACATGATTTTTTTGTTGACGTATTGTGTCGTTTTTGACGGTGCCTTCGTTCTTGTATTGTAAGGAATTCGTTTCTGAAATATTGCCGTGTATTCATGAAAACACTCTGTATACGTTCAAAGTTCTTGGTAGTTTCTCGTGGTGTTTGAGATACTGATAAATTGAGAAGATTTGACACAAGAAAATAAATGCTTACATTTGAATTCTCTTTCTATGTTAGGATCTGGCTCACCAGCTTGAAAAAGGATTAGCTGACAATCCTCTGGCCCTTGAAAGATTAGGAGAGAGACATTCTACCTCAAAGGTAACGGGGCCGAAATTGTCCGCAACAGACAGTCCAGCTAGTAATATATTTCCGTCAATGGATAGTTCTAAAGGAAAAACGTTCTCATCTACATTTCCTAGTTTTTCTTCAGCGCCGAATATATCCGTAAGTATTAAAGAGTTCAATGTGTTTTTTTCTTAAGGGGATGTAGAAAATATATTATTTGAAATACTTTTTGGGTATCCAGCAGCTTCCAAGTTGTAGAATTATAATAATTTCCCTAACGCTGTTTGGAATAAAACACACCACGTCTTTAGAACAACACACGCCAAGAATATGTGATAAGGGATAACAGTTACAGAGAGAAGGGGAGCGGGAGAGAGGGAGGTAAATAGGTAAGAGTAGAGAAATTTAGTGAGAAAGATAAACAAATGTAAATACTTATATTTTGTAACAAGCAATGTTACTCCTACCTGCCATAGTCTTGGCGTGTTCTTCCGAAGAGAGAGTTTTATTATAGCTCTACAACTTAGGGTCTGATGTATACCCGAAAAGTTAAGTATTTTAAATATGGCCTCTCTTGGCACTAGAATATCTTCACATTATTTTAAGTTCTTCATGGAATAACATCTGAGCTTCATAACCAAAAGTTTCATTTTAGATGTTGACATTAATTTTTAAAAGCTTTCTTTTAATTTCTCTTCAACTCTCCTTATAGTCTGCTTTTCGAAACGCTATTGATTTCTGCGATCAGCTATTGAATGTTTTGAGCAACCTTCAGTTTGACGCTCCTTTTAATCATATTTTGATATGTTGAAGACCGAAGACAAGACTTGTAAATCTGGAGTAGTAGTACAGTAAAATTAGTGGAGATATCTTTGTTGAACTGGAAGGAGCTTAAGGACTTCTTTCAAAAAGCAAACTATAGACAAATGCGGAGTAATCATCTACTAGGTAACCTCTGTGATTCAACTTTTCAAGACTGCGGGATATATAATATGAAAGGCAGATACACGTAGGCCGTTTATTACTTCATTAATACTGTTTTGTTAATGTCAGAATTACTTTGAATCAAACATAACGTCTTATCGTTTTAGTTTTCAAAGTTTTTGTTGTACCGTTCTGTCTCTTTCAATTACTGTCTATGAATTGTATTTTTTTTTCTGTTCATCCGCATTTTTTTGTATACTTTAATATCAAGTTTAGCTCATACAATGTCAAAAGTAGCTGTGATCGTTTTTTTTTTTTTCCTCTGTTAATATTCATTCGGTTTCGTTAGCCATGATCTACTCTTTGCACCACGATCTCATTACGCATCTTACCAACTAATTTCTTCATTCTCGTCCCGGTTTATACAGGTGGCGCACACAATATCATACGATATGGTTTCTGTACAACACATCTGTTCTTGATAAAATTGGTACACAATTGATTTAGAATTAGTCCTTGCAAAGCCTGAAAAATGGTCTCCAATGAATAGCATATTCAATGTAATAGCCATTTTGCCTCACAGACTAGTGGAGATGCGGTTTTCCAGTTTTCAGATAACGATGACGACATTCCGCGATCTGGACTTCCGAGTTGCAATACATTTTCTGGTTTCCTTTGATACGCCTTCTATTTCAAGAAGCCCCACAGGAAGAAGGCACATATATCGTGGATCGATCGTGAATCGAAAGAGTTTACGGTCTTCCATTAAATTAAATTAAAAAAAAAAAAAAAAAATGTTGAAATATTGACATTTATTTAAAAAAAAACACGTGTCGTTAATGTTTTTGTTTTGAATTTGTCGGTTCAGATGGTTCGCTAAAACTAGTATTGCAGGTTGGAGCTAAAGTAATTTATTTCTGTTCAGTGTGACAGGTTTTTGATATTTGTGGTACAGGCAAATGTTAGTTGAAAGCCTCACAACCTCGTCAAGGTCTTGCCATCTGTGAGGGCCTCTATTGTTTTTAAAGTTGGTAGAGGGGCGCAAGATTATTTGTACCGTACAATCTTGCGCCGGAGAACCAACTCACACAGCATTTGGTCGACTGTGTGTACGCGGCTTGTGTTCACGATTGTATTTCTCTCTTTTTCCTTCTCTCAATCTCTCTCTTTTAGAAGTTAACAGATGCTTCACTAAACCTGACTTGGCAAACCCCTTGCTATTTCTGCTGGCATGATAGCGAGACGCTTGCCGGGTACTCTTTAGCAAATCATTTGTTAACTTCTGGGATACCGCGATAGTTGTGTCCGGTCGCGATTACCGACAAATGGCTTTCCAAAAACTGACTTGGCAAATACCTTACTATTTCTGAAGCCATGATAGTGAGATCTTTGCCGAGTACTCTTCAGTAAGACATTTGTTTACTTGTGTCGGACGCATGAGAATGTATATGTGAGTGTAAATATGTTTAAAATGTTGAAAGAAAAAATGTAGTCATAGTTTCAGTGTTAATAATAGTGTATTGTTAATAAAATGTAGCTATTGTTGTACTCGTTTGCATGGTTAGTATATCGACACTCGATGATTTTTAGCTCTGCTAATTGTACGGTACAACAATGCATTTTGCTTGGATCGAAAATTATCGGTTTTGGCATCAGTATTTTAAATGCTGAAAATCCGAGACGTTAATTATATTAGCACGGTGTTCGGAAGAATATATAGTGAACCTTCCGAATAGCGGACACCGTTTTAGAAATACATATTGAAACCTCCCTTAAACGTCCGAAAGAAGTTGAAATAAGAAAATGACAAATAAACTGATTAATTTACTTTTTTATCTATAAATTATTGTTTAGTACAATGAACATACATAGTTATGACGCGTACAGAAAACAGCAGTGCGGTACAGCGCCATAATGACGCCAATAGCAGGACAATTGAATTGAATTTTATTTAAGGACTTCAGACAACTATGGCTCAGGCCAATAGTAGCGGGACAACTTTATGTAACAGCGTTGACGGTTTTAAATACATTATTCTTGTTTTGAGTTTCGTTACCCCTTTTTTTAACTTCGTTTTGTTATTTTTGTTGTGTATGTTGGTTTTTATTGTTGTTAAGCATACTAAGAACTGCGACTACTCTAAGCAATCTTGACAAAAAGGGGAGAGTTCAAGTTAAACCTTCATTACTTCTCGATAAGACGACCACTCATCTGAAATTTTTGAAGCAGAAACCTGTACAGACGACCACCATATGCTGGCTTAGTCCGTTGTAGAGGGAGGTTTTTGCTTTGAAAGGGAACAGTATCAAGGTCCTTGTCCGTTATTGAGAGAATTCACTATTGAGAGAGTTTCCTTCTATAAGATTCAATGTTATTCTATCCGGAGATTTCAACTGTCCGCTATTCAGAGGTGTCCGTTACGGGATGCTTCATTGTACTGTGGTCTAAATAAGGCGTGGCGAACTTTTTTCTACACGAGGGTCAGTATATGATTAGTGGTAGCGTCACAGGAGATCAACAGGAAGAATTAATATAACTAGCTTATCAATAAAAAAGTCTGCCGTCGAAACCAATAGCTAAAATAATAATAATAATAATTATATATATATATATATACAGATGCTTATCAGAATAATGGAAACACCTGTAGTTGGCAACACGTCAGATGTATGGGTTGGCAGTGGTGTCGTGGCGACCGCAGCGCCGGACTGCTGGTGGTGGTGTGTTAGGTCGGTCTCCATACTACGTCAGGCGTCGTGGAACAGGAGTGTGCAGTGGCTGCAGCAGACGGAGGTAGTGTAAAATGGGAGACCTCTCAGAGTTTCAAAGAGGGCAAATTGTTGGTGCGCGGTTATGTGGAGTGAGTGTGACGGCAGTGGCTAGTGTGTTAGGTGTGTCGCCAGGGACAGTGTCGAAGGTGATGACGGCCTACACAACACACGGGAAAACCACATCGGGGAAGCGGAACAGTGGGCGGAAGAAAAGCATCAGTGACAGGGCACGCCGGGTATTAAAGCGCATTGTCACGCGGAACCGTCGTGCCACTGCGGCGCAAGTGACGGAGGAACTCAATCAGCACCTCCCCCAACCTGTTTCGACAATCACAGTCCGCCGCGAATTACATGACATGAACTTACGGGGTCGTGTTGCACGGGCCAAACCTCTCATCAGGGACCAGAACGCTTTAGCACGCCGCAAATGGTGCCGCGACCATGCAACTTGGACCGTTGACAACTGGAAACGTGTGGTATGGTCGGATGAGTCACCATTCACCCTATTCCAAACCACTTGCCGTTTATGTGTGGAGAACGCCCAAAGAAGCGTATGATCTGCAGTGTCTCCGCCCAACTGTGAAACATGGCGGCGGCACGGTGATGGTGTGGGCCGCAATATCATGGTTTTCATTGGGTCCTGTGGTCACACTTCGCGGACGCATCACTGCCAACGATTATGTCGCAATTTTAGGAGACCACTTGCATCCTATGGTCCGGATGTTGTTCCCGGACAATGACGCCATATTCCAGGATGATAATGCACCCATTCACACAGCTGGAGTTGTTGCAGCGTGGTTTGAGGAACATCGGGATGAAGTTCAACACCTCCCCTGGCCCGCCCAATCCCCAGATCTCAACATAATTGTCCATCTTGGAAACACGACTCCGGCGACGATTTCCACCTCCATTCTCTCTCACAGAACTGGCCGATGCCCTGCACGAGGAATGGTGTAATATTCCACTTGCTACCATTCACGACCTCTATGCCTCCATCCCACGTCGCATCAAGGCTGTTCTGAAGGCGAAAGGTGGCCCGACACCATATTAATCTGGTAAGTTGCACTTTCGTTCAGGTGTTTCCATTATTCTGATAAGCATCTGTATATATATAATTTAATATAGTTTTCATCTTGCCGCGGGCCACCTATTGCCATACCTGGTTTACATAATTAAGTGTATGAGGAAAGAAACTGAAACATGGAATGAGAGGAACTTTTTTTTAGATGGCAGTTAAGTGACACAAGATTGAAAAATAAAAGTGTGTGTGTGTGTGTGTGTGTTTTGTTTCAACTTGAAGTGAAATTTATTTTTATGTAGTGACTGTTGTAATTACGCTCTAGTTATAAAGTGCGACTATGAATTAACTTTCTAGACCCGCTAAAGAGTGGGGAATTCGGTTTAAAGTTATATAAGGAACAATCAAATTTGTTTGAAAAGGAAAATGATAAATACTACAATTCTCGAGTTTCATTTCCTCGAGAGACTTTTGACGAGAAATTAATACAACGCCAATTTGCTTTCTTTTCATGGATTTTAGGGTGCATTCCGGAAGTCTCAGATCAAATTTTGGCTTTTTCAGGGTTCCATAAATATGAGAAACTGAAAAGAAATTGATATCTACTGAATGTAAAACGTCCTTGAAAAGTCGGTGAATTTTTTTAAAAATGTTTAGAAAACTGGGAAGAATCATGGATACTTGCTTACATGTAAAAGATTCTCCAATAGTCAGGAAGCTGCAGGAAAAAGTATTTAAAAGACTGTAATAGTGAAGGATATATGCTTACATGTAAAGCGTCCTTATATAGTCAAGTATTTTCTTAAAAAAAAATGGAAAGCGGGAAAAATCAAGAGATATCTGCTTGTATATAAAACATCGTCAGTCAGAGAATTTAAAATTTAGCTTCTGAGTAGTTTTTTCTACCATTCACTTTCTGGAGCAGCCATTTCTTACGTAATTAACGTGCCTGAAAGAAGTACACTCTTGCAGTGGGGCGTTGGTTTCATTTTTTTTTAAACTTTGAAAACTATTTCATTACACTAAGAAAATATTAATATGTGAAATCCCTGACTGTTGTCTTGCTGTATTTAAAATTGTACTTACTATGTATAGTATTCTGTAAATACGTGAATAGTAGCGATAAAACTGGGAATTAATTTTGACCAAAAAGAAGGTCATGTGCTTGCGAGAGAGGTCTGAGATGAGAGAAGAAAGAAGTAAGTGTTTATCTAAATCTAACCTTTTTTTATCAACGAAAGAAATTGGCTAGGCTGTATAATATTTAAGGACCAAATTACTTCTTGTGTTTTAAAATTTATTGTTTAGATCCACTATACAATATACAGTAACTAGTTTCGGATTTGCTTCGGGGCCAGTAAAAATCGTTACGCGGTCCGTAGGTTGGATCCCCCAGATCTAAATAATCCTCCTGTAGAGAGGTTTGAAATATGTATTGCTTACTATGACTATGGTCCATAAAATCCTCACAATTAGAAATGAAAGCCGAAGCTTTCGGATACGATCTAATGCTTTTTTTTGTCAAAGGGAAAGGAAAGATGTGGTGTTAAGGTAGCGTGTGGTATTAAAACGGAAACTGTGCATGGGAGACGTGTGTCAACATATCTTCGGTGCAGCTGTTACACCAAAATGTCGGTTTGAAAAGTTTACGGAATTGGGAAAAATCGGGGTCCGGTTGGACACTTTTCCATGCGAGATATTTGGGAACTCTGAATCTGGTAATGAGAAACCGGAATTGAACGTAAACTAAACGCCGTGATAATTTGAAGTATTCTTATTTTATGATCAATGCTTATTTAGCATGGAGAGAGTTAAATTCAGGCACACCAGCATAAGAAATATGCCTACAAACACAGTTCGTATTTCAATAGAACATGCTACTCTAATACAACACCTTTCCTTCACAAAGGAGGCACCAGATTGCCCCAGAAAGCTTGGCCTTTCATTTTTCAGTGTGAGATTTTCCTGGACCATAAATCCAGTAAGTAAAACGAGTAAGTGTTTAGTTGAAAGGCAAATTGGGTATACAAATCTCAGGTACCTACTTATCTAACGAACTCTGTGACTTTTAGAATTTACAAGTTGATCGCCGCAGTAACAAACATTCTCCATTGGATTCTATCCTGGGCAAGATCAAACCAGTTTTTATCATAAACAGTTACCTCTCGAAGATCCCTTGTAATATAACCATTCCTTCCCAGCGGTCTCTTTACCTCCTGCTTACTGACCACGATGTAATATAATCTTCGTTTTTTCCCCGTTCAACAAATGTTAGGTACCCTATTTAATTTATTATGCTTTCTTTGAAAGTGGATGTCATTTAAACTCATTATGAATTCAGAACGTTTTTTTTTTTTTTTTATTAGAGGTTTATGGTTGTCAATGACTACTGTTGTGATAATATTTTAACGTTTTCTTTCAGAGTTCCCAGTCGAATACATCGGATTTGGATTTTGAAAGTTTAGTTCTTAGAAGAATGAGGCAGGCTGAGGAGAGAAGACGATTGGTGCAGGATATAGAAGAAGAGAACGGTTGACAGTAGTTTCAAACTTCAGTTTTGTTATGTGTTCATGAAAATGAGTGTTCCTTGTCTCAGAACGGTAGGGTATGAACTGAAGTGCACTTGTTTTTGGAAATGTCCAGCTTTTTTTTTGTTTGAATTTTGTAGTCTTGTATTTATTTTTGATAGTATTGTTCTTACGAAATGTGTACCCATTGAGCGGTGCTTATTATTTCATAACCGATCTTATAATGCGTTTTGTAATGAACTTTATCTCCGTTATTTGTTGATGGTGATTCTTTCTCGTGCCTTATACGGTATTGTGTGTGTGCAAACGACCGACAGAAAGACTGTAAGGTCACGTAGATCACATTGTTATATTTAGAATCTATCTGAATTTTGTTACATCTTGAACTGCAAATGCCAAATAACAATCGAGACCGTTGTTTTCATAGATCATCGAGTATCTGTAATTCTTATGCAGGCCTTGTGTTGTTTTTGCACGTAATCAGTGCTTAAGACTAGAGTCAAAATACGATTTAACTAGGATATTGGCATAACCAAGGAGCAAGAAATGGTAAATTGTGAGGTTTAATAGTTCCGATGTAAATGTACTTGGTGACATTTCTTACCATGGTATTCTGCTATCAGAATTGATGATTGAAATTGTTTTATCAAATGGACTGTTGTGTACACAAGCGAAGAAAATAGTATTCTAGAAGATTAAAATCCAGTATAGAGTACAACTTAATAGGACAGCGTATTAATGAACATAAAATCGATTTAAAGTTTAAATTTTTCTGTGCTAGTAAAATGTGTCACCTGGTCTTTGTCAATCTTATCAGCATATACTATACTGGAGACAGAAGCTTCAACTCACAACAAATCGTAGCGGAGAAACATAGCATAATGCTTTTAATCAACTGCTTTGAGGAACTTCGGAAGGAATCGATCGATTGTCCATCCCAACGTTGCCAAACTTACCTTTACACCACAAGCAACACTGTAAACAATAACGGTAAAGCAATGAACAAAAAGCACACAGCAGTGTACAATGAAGACAAATGTGACAACATTGTACACACAGGACTCTTAACGCTAGCGCAGAGGAAACTTACACTGAATATTTCCATTGCGATAAAGAGCTACATGTAATAAATATGCTTGAGTGAACAACAACTCTGGATTTTGGTGGAAGTTTCTGCTCAGCGTTTCGGCTTGGCTCGTAAGCCATCGACTGGAGCTCTACGTAAAAGAAGAAGATATAGGAGATAAGATAGTTGGAGAAAGAAATACTTGGCTTGCCTAGTATGTGTCCTTCATTTTGTATAGTAAACAAATGAGGTCAGTAATCCTGCCATAATTATAGTTTATAGGCAATACTTAACATATGTAATGTGTTTGCACGCTTTTTTTTTATTTAGTTTTGAGGTAATAAGATGACCAAGAAAGGGAACCAAGTTTAGTTGATAATGTCTGTTATCAGTATTGAGGGACGGGCTACGAGTGACAAGTTTCTTGAACAAATCTATCGATGTGTGAATCTGTTTTAATGCCAAAACCCGACCTCCAGGGAATGAATCACCATATCGCCTCTTCCGGTATATTATTGATAATAGATTCATACATGGATAGATTAGTTAAAGGACTCAAGCCGAAAGGTGGAGCAGGAACTTCTACCAAAATCCACAGAGGAGTTGTTCACCGCATAAGTACCTAATATTTAATTACATTGACCTTATTTATAGAATTGGGGATCACAGCCAACCACTCCCAATTTATTGGATGACGAAGAGATCAGGGAACAAACATCTCTAGAAAAAGCGCTTATTATACAGGGTGGAAAGGTGGCTACATGTGGTTACACCACCTCCTGTATTCGGCCACTAAACAGAAAATCAACGGAACAATTGCAATCCATAAGTCGGGTTCAGTGCTTACAGGGCCGGGATGTCCTCCAGAGTAAGGGGTGCTAAGATAATTTTACGGGAGGATTGAAAATGAAACAAAAATGCATTATGCATAAAGACCTAACAAGGAAACGTTCCCAACTGATCAGTCGGTATTAACATAAAATATACTTCATTGTCTTTATTCGAACGTAATCTATCGAAAAGAACAATAAAAGACGTGTGATTTTTGTTTAACGATTATTTGAAATTGGACCTGTTTGCATGTATATAGACATTATGCAACAGCTTCCAAGACAGTATCAACGATTTTTAGGCTTGTATAAGCTGTTAAATGTCAACAAAAGTTGTCTAGAGTTACGAGCTTTCAATACAATTGACGGGTTTCATATTTTACACGCATAATCCTATTGTCACCAATATCAGCTGACTTAAGCAAAAACCAAGGTTATTTACTGTTGTTTGTTAAGGAGAAATCCAAAGAAAACAATTTAAGACAAAATATCCCAAAGAAAGCTAAAACAATCAATTAACGATATCTGTATTGATGACAGTAGTATTACGAAAGAAGTATCCGTCGAAACAGATTCATGGTGCAAAGTCACGCGATAACGTACATTACTTAAGGTACTATGACAACGATAAATTGCATAAAGAAACAATCGCAAATTAAATTTTCCAACCCTTTTACGTGTTGCTCATGCTTTTATTAAAGTTTGTACAAAGAAAAACAAAACTCCTATGTGACATATGTATTTTAGAGCAAAAAGAATAAAATATATTAGATTTTACAGCACTTGTACAATAATTATTGATTTAGTATAAATGATAAAAAGATTAACTTGAATGTTTATAGTTCGCAGAGATTAACTTGTAGAAAACACACAAAGAAAAATAAAATAATGAACGTAAGCCCTAAAAAAAGTAAAAGTTCAATTTGGCTTATATGAGATCTCTTATCGCATTTTCTTAGGCCTAAGATTTTCTATTTTGATACTCACAAATACATAGCTAATTGTCCAAGAGTCCTGTTGTAGCTGGAGATGAAAGGTGGATGGGGGGATTGTTGAACACTAACAAGGCGTGGATGATCTCTTCCAATTGCAGGAGAAAGATAACGTTTTTCGGTGAGCTCTTCGCTTAATCAAGAAACTGGTTAGGATACTGTTCAGTTCCGGTCAGTTTTCTAGTATTGTAAAGTGCCATGGATTGCGCTATTGTAATATACGACAAGGGCCACGTGCTCTTTGTTTGTAAATAAATAGTAGTGCGTAGTATGAGTAAAAACATTTGCTACTACCAAAACAAATAGTAGACGGAGAGAGTCGACGACAATCAACCGAAGATAGCCGAAGATGCAGACGACGACCAGGAACTTAAGAGTCAGCAGTCCATAACAGAATAGGAAGGCGTCGGAGCACATCAGAAACCACTATTTCAATCCCAGAGATAGTCATGTCAACTCCCTCCCTCTCCTTGGTTCGATCTGCAACGGGATGGACCAACCTTCCTAACCACCTTATCTGCCACGGGACAGGCAATAACCCCCCCCCCCAAGTCCTGATCTGCTACGAGATAGGACTTTTCCTTTATGGCCCCAGCCAGCTACAAGCTAAGGGCCTTCTTTCTCAGCCAGACAATAACCGTTGTCTAGGCCAACGTCAACCGCAACACATGGAACCGTATGGAAGAGAAAGAAAGTAATTTGAGATACGAATGTAGCTCAACCAACACTAAGTCTCCAATAGTTTCATACGGGAGACTCTTTTTATTAACTTGGTGGACTTGTTTTTGTAATAAAAGGTGAAGGGATAAAAGACAAACTACGATCCTTTCATTGCTCTACCTGTCTCTACCTAATAAACTAAATGAACCAGTAACGGCGCCAGACTCAGATGAACTGGGCATTGCAATGGCAATTAAGGCGCCCACAAGAATAAAATCTTTACGGTATACACGTCACTAAGTTTGTCTCGTTTCACCTTCGTGTAGAACACAGTTTGTTCTTTGCCAAGACGAGTACTATAAAATGTATTCAGCGTTGCTTCACTACAAATTCTTTCATTTTCACTTGCTTTTGTACAGATACTTTAACCTATATATCACAGTATGAAAAATAACATCACTTTTGTAACAAGTTTGATAAGAATGATCACTACAAAAGCGATTACGAATATTGTTTTTGTCGAGTGAATCGTTCGTTCCTTCGTTCAGTCAAAGGAATTACGTAGCGATATGTTGGTGGCTAAGCAAAGCACACACATACAATTAAACTACCGCTTTCTCAAAAAACTACACAGAAAAAGAACATTTAGATGTTTTTCGGACTTTTACGTATTTTGCAGTCGAATATGTCTGTTACCAGAACTATCGTATGGAAATACAATGATTTGTTTTCTACAAAGACATTTGTTACGTTGGCGGGGGGTTTTACCCTTTACTTTTGCTATGTATCTAAAATACTACTGTTAAGTTTTGGGGAGCTCTCTTGTCTTTTCAGTTGTGCTTTGCCTCCCCATCTTCGTCCGTTGCCATCAGCGACCCCGTCCCAGTAATCAAACTAGAATTTTCACCAATCTTTCTCTCACTTATAAGATTCCTGCTTCGATTTAATCATCTCTGGATATGAATAAATATTTCTTCTCCTGCTTTAGGAGGGTTGATTAATGCAATACGGGCGCCAGGTGAAAGCCTATGATCCCTGCGGCAGGAAATCCTGATCAAGCGGACAGAGTAAAGTGGGTTTGAATCTTCTGCATCACCCCCTTGCGTAACCCCTAACGGTCTATGCCAAATGAATCAAATCTTACATTCACTTGATGGGTGTTGACGTTTGCTAATTAATTTTATCTAGAGCCGTAGGTTTTATAGCTGTTTATACCTTTGTGACAATCTCTCTGCTTTCTTGGCATCGAGACAAATTGCAAATAATATTTGAGGTCAAGGAACTTATAGTTCAATGGAAAATCATAATCACCTATTTCGAATAGCATAAGAATAACATCGGAGCGCGAATTCCACTGCATGGGGTTCTCCTGTCGAGGTTAACTATCTCCCCTATTTTCCATCGAGAGTAGAGTGCTTATGAATTAATACTTCCCTTCCAATATTTGCCATTAAGCAAGCAGCAAAAACAATTACCGTAATAACTTTCTTACCAGTCAAGGAAGAAAAAAAAAGTTCCCCAAATGTTTCACTTATTTCTGAGTGGCAATAGCTCGGTTTTCTCTCTCTCTCGTCTCATATCGGCAATAAATATGAGAAAAAACAAAATAGGATGGAGGAACGATACCTCCCATGACAAATTAATCCAGAGATGCGGCTATTGCATCTCGGATGAAGCTTCTCTAATTTCGCTCAGCCAAGCATGAGACAGGTAGGTGGTTTTGTATCCCTAATGTGGTCATACAAGGATCTAAACAAAACTGTCCAATTAAAGTATAACAACATAGATATTTTATCATTAAAAATGACTAAAAATTGTCCAGAAGGCCCGGATAGCTGGACACAAGGGCGCCAGCTTTGTCAGTACAAAGCTAAGTCGTAAAAAAGACTGCATTAGGTTTTTAAAGAATAAAATTTTATGAACCACTGTTCTTAAATTGCCCCGTCAGAAATAGATAGCGGAATAATAGTCTAAGAGATTATTCGGTTGACCACGAAAATGAACCCACGCTCTATAAGAAAGACAATGTCAAACATAATAAAAACAAATAAAACACACAACTCTAAAGGATGAGGTTAGTTCAGTAAAGCTTTTAGAAAGACAGAAAAAAATTCCGAACTCCATCATAGAAACTAATTTTATTTACAACGAGGGTAAGATGGGCGTGAAGAACAATGTAAAAAATCCAGTCTTATACACGAAGAACAAGAATTAATTTTAATAGTGACTCAAGTTTCTGATTAAGATCATTTACTTTCTTTCGGAGGAGAGTTAAACGATTTAAATGAAAAATAAGCATCAAAGCGACTTTCGCGATGAAGGTTACTGATAATTACTTATTCGCTACTTTCGCTAGCCGTGATTTCGAGTAAATCCGTAAAAAGTATGAGAGAACTCAAGACAAAAATTTAGCCTCCCCAATGCATATGTTACGAATTATACGTCAATTTAACCTCCAAACAACAAAACTGACAGCTGTTCGATCGGAAGAAAAATCATTTGATAATTACTTTAGAGAAAAATACCCATTTCGCTTAAACACAATAACTGGCTCATTTGCAGTCAATGCATGCAGGGATCATTGTCCCCTCTTCTAAATCCTACTTAGGACATATCAAGTTTGCTGTATTAAAAGAACCAAAAAAGAACAACCTCAATATTACCAAAAATAGTCTCTCATTGGACTTAATTGTGCCATAACTCAGGCCTAGACGTTATAACCATTTTTCCAAAGAGCAATGAATTCTGCACATGCTTAGTCATAGTAGGAAAAATGGAAACTTGCTAATAAACAGATACATCAAAAGCATACAAAACAATCAACCCGAAGTCAGTTAAACCAGATTAAACCCCATTGTTCACTGAATAACATAAGGTCCTTCATTCGAAGTACGGCGTGCACTTTTATTAGACCAGACCCGACTGTACAAATTATTTCCCGCCAGTGCCATTTAGGGTAGAATCCTTACTTTTCTAAATAGTAAATTCTCCCCTTCAGAATTTTCATGATCTAGAAGATAGAAGGCCGGGAATTGTTACCTTTAGGACGAGCCCAGTAAACTTTACAGCTGCTCTCCAATGCATTTACGTACAGGAAAATAAGTTATTAGCAGATGTGCCCACTTGCTTATCAACGATCTGGTTAGTAGGAATTAACAATATGTTTCACTGACGATGGTTAATAACTAGTCAAGGAATCTGGTCCTTACCGGAACAAAATGGCTTTCATAATCACACCCAGCTACATAGAAATTAATCCCCTTTTTCAGATAAATCTGGGTGGAATTGCTCAGCTCGTAGGTTGCCTTAGCGGAACAAGAAATACAAAAAAAATGAAATTAATTATTTCCTTACAAGTATTTAGTCGGGCTTTAGGGTAACATTTTTTTCTCTACATTCAGAGTAGCAGAACTAATAGGATTTTATAATTCATCTTATAGTTTCTTGCCACATTTATGTGGGATTCTGCTGTCAAAAGTCTGCTCGAAAAAATCCTAATAATTAAGTTAACAAAATGGACTCTGTTACGGAATTTACGTCTATTCTTAATTAAGATCATTGACCCTCCAGATAGTGGTTATAGTCACGTATGGCAAACAGTTACGCCGGAATGACTTATTAATTTAATCTGGTTAAAAAAATTAAAAAAACACTCAGGAATACTTTTCGGTTTGCGATCTCCATTCGTATAACTCCGATGGTTACTTTGACAGAGTCGGGAGATGAACTCTGTGACGGGAGGCCAGCGCCCTCTCTCTCTCTCCTTGAAGCTACATTCTGGATGCTGCCGTCCTGGATCGTGGAGACGAGAACTTCCCCTTCCAAAAACTTAAAAAAAAAAAAAAATCCCTCCACAATGCTCTCCAAGCATCCCCTTTTCTACCCTCTTGACTGGGAGGTCACGGAAACTTCTCCTCCAGTGTGACGATTGCATGGTGACCGAGGTTTTTCCTATAATCATTAGTATTTTAATCATCACCACGAAACGCGCACAGGTCGATAGTCCGATCTGTGGAAGATCATACAAAGAACTATCTGGGTCCAGGGTGGCGAAGCCACAAGTTCGAACGCAATTGCCTATAGATAAAGGTCCTTGCACGCTTGTTTTTTGACAAAATATACGCGACTGAAGATTTCTATGCTCGACTGGAAGTAACAAGTTAATACATGCACAATTATTAAATCTAATTTTGAATACAAAATTCGAGAAAATATTTAATAAAATTTTATATAAGTTAATAAAGAAAACAATACGAAATAATACAATATTAACACAAACTTTAAGAGATTTACTTCTAAACTAATAAAAAATTGTACTTTATAGAAACAATTTTAAATAACGTGCCCTTTGTAATACCTTAATTAAGTTTTTCTCTCTTTTCTTTTTTTTTTTTTTTACCTAGATTGGTTACTTCTTTACAATCTTTGCAAGAACAATCATTATAGCATTGACTCAGCCATGGCAAATAGATAATATTTAAATGTTACCTTTAAACTGCATTGGTAACCGAAAGGATGCTTTGATCGCGTAGCGCGGAAGTTCGCGGAAGACACGGTCCCCAAAGAAAGTTGCTGCCTTCGGAACACTTCCTGTAGGGGAGCTTCATTCTTGATGATTCTTCGATTGACTCTCGTGCAGATGATGATGCCAACTAGTATTAAACGTAATCTTTGATGTACAAATGAGGATATCGACGATCCCCAATTGTCTATAATATTAATAGATACACTTCACCGCACTAAAATATCATAATCACTGGAAGAATGTTGAGATAGAACATGGCAATTACACTCAACAACTTTTACAGTTATGTTTGATGAACTGAAGCGCAATCAGATACGTATTGTTTAACACTATGCCGAAGTTCAAATGAAAACGCTTTTATGATATACGTCAAGTTGTACCAAAAGTAACTTGCCACTGTCTTTTTGTAAATATTTGAACTTACTGTGAATAGTAAATGTACTCATTTACATAAATGTCGACTAACAGCGTTTACGACTGTGACTGATCCAGACAGTTCACAAAGTCAACCAGAAGTTTTGTTAATTCAATTATCTACATGTCACCACCAAATTCACTTGTTACCGACTAGTTCCCGCAAAATCTTCCTCCATCGATGGTACTCCGGGTACCTACCCGTGATATCTTCTCATTGGTTAATCCATTCCTTCCAGGCACTTCCATAGTTTCTTATTGGTCCTTCCATCATCGTGTATACCAGAATTACATCATGCTTGTGAAACACTAGTTGTTTGTTTCTAATCTTGAGGTGTGATATATTTTGACTTCAGTAAAGGGTTCCCTAAGGGTTTACTACAGGAGGGAGGGAGAGTGAAAATATACGTGTGTGGATATGTTTTCACTGAGCGGAAAGTTCTTTTAGATCATTAGAAGCCTAAATGCGGCCTCATGGCTCTACTTGTAATCCTGTAGTCGCATTGTTTCGCTGCAGCGCCTCTGATTTCATTGCTAACTACGCAGAAAGGGAATTTCCCGTAGCTCGCAGACTGCCTTGTTCTAGACTTACGATATGGCACACAAAACTTAAATTCGTATTCACTGTTCTATTGCAATTTTTAGAAAATTATTCAAAAATAATGGTAACAGAATGATACCATGATACCAGCAAGACGAACTTTTCTCAGCCAATCTCTCGTTCTTTGCTTTTACGAGGATTGGTCTCCTTGTTTCCACTAATGGACTGTTACCGAAATGTCGGCAAGAACGGATCTCCTCCTAGCAACTATGTTGAATTCCTACCATTTCAAAGATTTTTCTTTTATATAAAATTATTTCCAATTGTAGGAAGAAAAAAAAAGACATCAATACTGAAGTAATAGCAATATTATATCCATACTTTATAGACAACCTAACTCAATTTCCAATTTAAAGGCTATATGACTGTTAATCAGTAAATCCGGACTTCTTAAACCTAGAGAAAGATTATGTTAGTACATGTCACAAGAAATAAAACGCTAGAAAAACACAATGAAAATAAGAAAAAAAATACACTGAAACAATAAGAATTATGTGAACGCGGCTTTACCAACGACGCCGTCACAAGCATCTCTCTCATACTTTAGATTTCGAAATCGTGTTACCTTTCCGAATCTTCTTTTCTACCCAGACATAGAGCTGTACTTCTTAAACATAATGAAATCTTGGCTCTCCACTCACTCACTCACTCACAATCATTGAGACGACATTAGTCTCATTCAGCCGCAGACAGCAATTTGTCTTTGGCTTCAAAGAATTAGATCGAAGAAGAACGACGATAGTTCTCGCAATATTCCCAATCGCAAGTTAAGCATAAACTAAAGAGACTGCGGCAATAGCAGACCCTGCTTATGCTTAGAACCTCTCTAATATTGTTCTCTTGATAGACTTCCAATAAGTCAAATAGAATTAGTAAAATCGCACTTAGTCCCTTTCCCTTCCCCGGGGAAAATTAATCGAGAAAACCCTCTCCGCAAAGTTACGTAATATTAGACCAAGGCTGCAATCCACATTTCAAACACGAAAGCTTACTGGAATATAAAGATACCAAGAGTGCTGTTAACTTACTCGTGATTCCCTCCTCGTAAAGTGTACTCGCCTCCCCCCATCAAGGTGGCCTCAGCAAATTCGACATCATGCTGTTTCAATCGATCACTAATACGTCCTGAGCCATTCGCTGTGCGCTGCACCGAAGTAACTATGAATGCGATGAGACGTGATGTGAAGTGATGATTTCCCTTGTCGAAGCCCTTTTATAGCTGTACGAAACCCACGCTTCTCGGTTTAAACAAACAGCATCGAGAGTCGTTGCAACGGCCTCCACGCAACCAAATACAGGGTACAACGCCCTTCTCCCCCTGGCCCCTTGACTTGTTTTTTCGCTCTCTCGCCCTCGATGGCAAATATGAATGTTAAAAGAAATAAAGACTTGCTTTTTCCTGAACGAAAAATATTATAGTTTCAGAGTATGGATTTTTCCCTTGCTGTTAGGAAAGAAATAATTATTAGTAACACAAATTTAATATACAAGATTAAATATGAGTAAACATACGACAATGATATTAATTTACCTGCTTCCAGTTCTCATGCAATCAAATGGTTCTTTTCTCGACTGTTTTTATCTTTGAAAATATGTCATACATTTAAATTCACTTTGCTTATTCAAATTAAAATGGAAGCACCATCTCTAGAAATGAGACAGTTAGGAAAACCCACTTCCTAACACATTGAAGTCAGAGACGAGACAATCTACCTGGTTCACTATTTCAATTTTTGAGAACGGTTGACTACCGACTAACGATAAAGAGGTGAGTTTCTCAACTCACGTAAGCTTTCGATTTTCACATAAGCACACATCCAAATAAGGCAGTGTGTCGAAAGTGTGTCGATGTGAGACATACACAAAAAGGTTACCATATGCTTATAAGACATACATTGGCTACTACGAATAACGTTCACATTGTCTACATTGATACACATATACATGACATAATGTTATAAAATTACCCTTAAAGAATACAATCATATAGTCCAATATACTTTCAATCTACATACAACGGAGTCATGATACAAAAAAAAAAAAAAAAAAAAAAAAAGAACGCAAAACTAGCAAGTGAGACGCACTTCCTAGAGCATTCTACTTACTGAGTCAGCGCAATAACAACGTAGTAAAGAAACAAATCAACGTTTTATGTACGCATTTGCCAAACAATAAAGGGGGTAATCTTACCTATTACTCATAGCTTTTATACATCATATAATTCTGTCGTAATTATAATTATTATGGCGCGAAATCTGAAGTCAGAAGTAGTAGAAAGTTCTGAATTTGTAGTGAGTTTATAATGTTAACAGTTGTAAACATAAATATGAGAGTGATTCAAATGAAAACCGTAATTATTTTTTGTGAAGCAGATGAGGAAATACAGAAAAATTATACATCTATCATACGTAGTCCCCATGACGTGAAATGCACATATTCCACCGCTACAGAAGTGCATGGATGCCTCGTGAGAAGAATTCTTTAGGTTGTGACTGTAGCCACTCGTGCACTCGCTTCGGAAATGCTTGCCTCCTATCGCTTCTTTGAGCCGTCTGAACACATGGAAGTCACTGGGGTGGGTGTGTGAAACATTAGGATTTCACACATCCTGAATTGTAACCGTTGAACGGGCAGGGCAGTATACGATCGGAGGTTGTCATGCTGTAGCAATACACCTGTAGTCAGAAGTCGTCGTCGTTTACTTCTGATTGCTAGGCGAAGGTGATTTTGGAGCAGATCTGCATAAGAAATACTGGTCACTGTTACTCTCCATGTCAAACTCAGTTTGTGCATAGGGCTAACTTAACCCAGTAAATTATAGTAAACTTATTCAGTTTTTTCGGCATCTTTTCCGGGAAACAAAGAGTTTCAATGTCAGCTACTTGATTCTGTGAAGATGCTATTTTTAGGATGGAAGACGAATGGTCTGTTGTTCAAGTCTTTATGTTTGTTTGTCTTCACAAGTGAAAATAACTGTTCACAGAGGTAGGTGGAACCAAACGTGGGTAGTGTTCTTGCAGCAAATTATCGCAGGGTACTGGCTTTGTAAGTAAGAAAAACTGAGGGATCCCAATTTCATTATATTTGTCTTTCATTACAGAATCACACTGAATTTTAATCATCAGTTCCATTTAGATGTTACTATCTGCCTTGTGAACATCAAAGGTGAATGGAGGAGTAAGCATAGAAAAATTCATCGCACACCATTTGAAATCTTCAGTCATTAATTAATTCCTTTGTGTGGAAAACATAACTGGTAAAATTAGAATCAATGTGGGACATTTTGAAATTGTAGCGTCGATAATTTTACGCCAGGTGTATACAAACTGAAACACGAAGCCGTAAGCTTAGCCTGTATTAGTGTGTAGCTCTGGCCCAGGCAAAGAAAACAGCATCAATAATTCTGGCCTGTGTTGACTGCTTTGCAGTGATATCTTAGAGTTCTGTACAGTAACTGCTGTTCATTTCGAGTAAGATAAGCGTATACTACAGGGAAGATAGGACATACTTGAAGTAACTCTATTTTACATTTTCCTTATATTTAAATGAATAAACATAACAGTCTTGTAAAGAATAGAAAAATATATGATTATATTCCTTTGGTACTTCGATTGAGACAATGGAAAATTATTATGAATAATAATATGATAATTGTGCCATTATAAAAGAATCCAATGTATATATATTTTCAAAAGTTTTTGTAAAGTTTATTTTGTACAAACTGTTTCCGCCTTCTGAAATTGAACATTTTATTCAACATGTTTTGAATTCCGTGTGTAATATTGCTAAAGTTCGCCTCTCTGTTTACTTACAGTTCTTTATATATAAATATGTAGTAGCAAATACCTTCAAACTAAATCAGCACTAATTTGTGAAATTACCACCACTCTTTACATTCTCCAAACAGGCACAGCAAAACTCAGGTGAACAGTTTAGTGTTTGCTGTTGAAACATTCTCTACACATGTACGGATTTCCTTCACAGCTGTCACAAATCGTATATACCTGTGCAACGTATTTCCTCTGACCTGGGGTTGACTGTCCTTTTCTTCCGAATTTCTTGTAGCAAGAACTGCATCTTCCTCGAACTTTCTTTGGAGGATCCCCTGCCAATTTGAGCACAAGATGATGTTGCACTGATTTTCTCTTTGTTGAGGTAGTAGGTGGATTATTCTTTGCCTGGCGTACTACATAAACTTTCCAGTACAGACGCTCGGAATTCTTTGATGGGCAGCTTCTCTTTCAATGTGTTAGTATTGTACAAGTAATGAGCATTTACAAGACTTGTACCCCACTTTACCTCAATCATGAGTTTTCTGTACCACTTTGTACATCTCCGTAGAGCTGTTCCATATGTAGCCATCAGATCGCTAATGTCAGTCGACGATTTTCCCTGGTTGTAATCAACGATGCACTTCGGCTTTTGCACTTCTTTCCCACGAGCAGTTGTAGATTCGTACTCATCTGCAGAATGTACTGTCGAAAGCATAAGTACGTCCCTCTAGTCTTTCCATTTCAAAACTGTGACTACTCCTCTTGATTCCTTACCAGTGGTATCACATTTTCTCAACTTCACAGCCTGGGGTAAGTATTTTCTGTTCTTTTTCAATGTTCCCACAAGGTGAGCCTTTTCGTGAAGCAAACGATATGCAAGCATAGACAATACGCCCCTCACCTAATAGACCACTCATCATGGACATTACTACAGCTTCTGGAGCTGACATGTTTGAAACTTTACTTTTACCGGCATAAACCACTAAATTCCATGTGTAGCCATTATCACTGCAAAGTTTGAAAATTTTTATGCCATATTTGTGACGTTTAGATGGAATATATTGACGAAAAATCAAACGTCCACGCCAAGGAATGATTGATTCATCCACACATACAGCTCGTCCTGAGGTGTATGCCTCTTGGTACTTGCCAATAAAAAGATTCAAAATGTTTTCTACTTTGTGAAGACGATTACCACTAGCTTCCTCTCTATACAGGATGTCCCGAAGAAATCGTTACATATTCTTCTAGCGTTCGATCAAAAAAAATATAGAATTACACCAGGTTAATTTATAATTTTTCTCCTTTCATCTCTCGTCTCCATACTTACCAAAGTTACACACAAAAATTTATTTTTCACATTGCCCTCTCTTTTGTACACACACTTAACTTTCTTATACAGTATTCACGGAAAATAAATTGCTTGAAGACATACTAACACTAATCACACACACAACAAAATGTATAACACGAATACAACATTGAGAGGTTTCCTAAATGCAGTTCGTGCACTGAAGTATCACCGCAGTCTTTTCCATCTTCATCACACTCGTCTTGTCAAAGGTCAGGATTCATCCTGACTCGACGAAGAGCAGTAGTCTTCCTCTGTTACACAAAGTTCAAGTACATCATGGTCCTCCGTTATCTCCTTGTTCCTTTTCACTTTCTTCCACTTTCTCATGATAGCTTGGATACTAGCTATCAAAGCACTTTTGGATAAAACTTTTCCAGGAACACTTTCGATCTCCTTTGAACACTGCTGCGTTTCTTTCTTTCGTCCGCCGTGACCTGGTTCGATACCGTCCCTTCAAGTCGAAGGCTCGGGCTCTTCGGTTCGAGACTCGTTTGCTACCTGTGGTGCACAAATCGAGACTGCAGGTGACTTCGCCACTCTCTGTGCAGACTCGGGGACGGACGCTAGGAATAACTAGGAACCATCGTCGCAGGAATTACCGTATTTGCTTCAGGAAAGGGTTGGCCATTATTTCTGTCCTGCTGTAGTCTCCTATTTCTACGACTGAGGCTGGAGTCGACGTTATACCGTGGAATATGTTCAATCCCAGGTATACAAGGATCTATGATCTGAGTAATCACATTTCTTCTTCGCCTTTCTCACCTCCTCTTGTTCTTTTTTTAGCTTTCGTCCCAATCTATGAACCGGTGACATGGTTCCCTAAATGCAGTTCCACTTGAAAAAAAGATATAACGCACTTTCACTTCCCTTCCGCCTTTCTCACTTGGTAACTGACAGAGGTCTGCAACTTCGTATGAACTGACTCCTATTACAAGTTAAATCTGAGACTTGAATTTCCACCCTTTCAGGACTCTCTTCCTGGGTTCACGACCCCCTGGACATTTCCCCAAATCTCAACTACTAATGCATCACTTGTTTCCATCCGTCTGTCCGATTTGAAAGATAACGAGACCTATGTTGATTTACACGTTTTTTCTAGTATTATTATTATTTACTCATCTACGAAGCTATTCTTCACTATAATGTAAAAGACATGTTATATTAGGCAGTACAATGTTTCCAACTTAAAGTTGTGTCTCGAAAATATCAAGTCGAATAAATACTTGTATTCCTTACTTTACAAAATTACCTTCTCGATTGCATTTTGAAATTTTGAACGGAAATGCAAAAGACAGAGGCTCCAAAAGTAAGAACTGTACACATACTTTATGCGCATTTCGTAGATATAGTATTTTTTAATATATACTTCATATCACACACATATACGCATCACACATTACTTCACTTAATTTGCACTGCACACACTGATTCTGTTAGATATTATAACCGATCTTCAAACACTAATTCATTTTCTTCAGTAAATGCTTTAGAATTGTGACAAGAAAGCCCATTGTGGTGCTCACACATAAGAGTACAGCTGTATCCGGATCTCCAGCAGCCCCCAAAATTTTCCACAATCTGTCTTGCAGCCCCATGAAATTAAACGAAGGATGTCACCAGGAGCAATAGGATCGGTGGTTCTCGCTGGTTTCAAACTTCGACCAAGGTTCTTCCATCCCCAGTTTGTAGGTTGGGATTTGTTTCCAAGCCATGCCTGCACTTGTAAGTAAACTCGGAAAATATGTTGATGTACTGCTGAGGAAGTTGGTAGTAGCTTAGTGTAGAATGCCCCAGACTTGGGTGTCGGTAATTGTAAAACGCTCCACAATGGGAAGCCAGAAATAAGATGCAAAACAAAACTCTCATGCATTCATTAATTACGTTAATCCAAATTATCAAAAACACAAAAATCTCCTGTGGTTGTTACTTTTACAGGGGCCAAATTTCACCGATTAGAATGTGACAATGAAGTTACACAGGAGTGCATGAGGTGACAAAATCTCAGGGTAAGAAAACAAAAGATTACATTGCAATCTTCAAGGGTAAAGTTTAACGCAAAACAGACCAATTCAAGGTCTTTCATTTGCTTGCACGTTGCCATCAGCCTGGAAAGCAAAAACATAGATGCAGCACTGAAATTGCAGTACTTACCCACACTGACGACCTCTCTCATCAAAGAAACATGGGTTGATGGCTTCAAGAAATCAAAATAAGGGGATCTGATGATGATAATATAGATTTATTCCATAGAGGATTCGGACGACGATGAAATACGCACACCCACTCGTTCACACTTCTATATACAAACACTATTTACAGACATCATTTATAACCATCCTTGGGTTATGATGCTTTATATCGATTTTAGATTGGAATGAGCTCATTCGTTAACACAGTAATACACACAACAAATAGTTCATGACGTCATTCACTGTTCCAATAGTTTTATGTAATCGAATGTATTCAATAATTATGGTATCCTGATTTTGATTAGCTCTTCATGAGTGTTCATCACAATGGGAGGAGATAAAAGTTCCACTTTGGGATGTCACTTGCTCTGACATGTTATATAAGCTCCACTTGGTAAACACCACTAGTTACACGTTGAAGTACAGACAACCAAACTTTACTGCGGTTGATAGTTCTTGGTTATGTTCATCTCTCTTCAATGCAGGCAAGGCTTGAGAATGAAGCCGATGACACACAACGACTGTATCACAATAGACGACGAAAGAGAAAGAAGAAAAAAAAAAATCTTGAAACAACTGGATTTGAATAAAGATAGACAATATCCAGTGTAAATGTTTATATAGCACATTGGCTATAGACAATGGTGAAGCATATCACAGCAAAGAAAGTTCACTTCACACATCCTACGAAATGACCTCTCAGACACGGCGTGAATGCGGGGATTGTTCACTGGAGTAGGCCCCGACGCGCTTCACTAAAGTTCAGATTTGGGATTAAGCGGCTACTTAGAAAAATAAATGTAGGCGGTGAATAATGTTCCCGCTTGTTTCACACATATCAGCTACACTGCGTAAACAACTGTGTGGGTCTGATATGAAGATATATGTGCGTGTGTCAGACACCACAACATTTACAAAACGTGAGAGAAAGAAGCTGCATCTCATACGCTGTTACGAGTAAAGTTCAAAAAGTACATCACTGCACAAATAACACACAATGTCTGTGTTTCTTAGAATTAATCACAACAGTTCGTTCATGTTGGTGGAATTAAACACTTGACGTTCAAGTTCAAACAACAAATATAACTTTTTATGTCTTTGACTAACTGAAGTCAACGGAGACTGTCTTACGTCCTCTGTCGGTCAAACACCAACACCTCACAAACATTTTCTTATTGAAAACCACAAAACCGTCAAAACTATTGACATACGTCCACGTCTCGGTAACAAAATTGAACTGACATACCGCTTGTTCGTTGGTACCTCGTTGGGTCTAACATTCGCCCAATTTGGTGAGACTCGCTTTTCAAAAGCGATTTCAGAGCGGATCACCTGCTCTCCAACAGGTGAAGGCGGTGTTGCCACATATGGTGGAATTATTAAATATTGATATAAATCAATTAATATTTACTGTCACGCTTACACGATTGGCGTGTAGATCCACACATATCAAATACATAATACACAAACAAAAACACATTAAATCATCTGAAAACATACTAACACACCTAAAAACATATGAAGTGGGGTTTCGGTCATGTTTATTTGCACCGTCTAGTCGGTGCTGCCACCTTGAGGGAAAAAGAGAAAGGCCTGATAAAAACAACCCCGCGTCATAAGAAGCATAGCGGGCGGCTAGAAAAGAACAAAAATAGATGACAGAAGGAAAAGAAAGATGGTGTGTTACGCGAATACATTAAAAATAAACAAAATACACATGAATGAATGAATACGTACACACTAATAATAATACATGACACCATCATATAAACATAGAAAAAAGAAAACAAAGTGCAAGTACTGCACGTTCAGCGTTACGGTTTCCACACATACAGTGCTGTCGGCACTGTGTAGCAGACGAAGTGTCCAGGAATTAGTTCGTGGGGAAAACACATATAGCAAACTGATTATTAAGTTTATTGGAACGCGAGTCACTGTAAAATAGTGATAAGAAAAAGCGTCAATTCCAACAGACTTTAGCTCAAGTTGTTACATGGACATACAAAAATACACATTCACATGCTAAATCTTACATATCACTCCGCCAAGAAAGCGTCCTTCCAGGCTAGGCTCACTGACTAGGAGATACAGCGGGGAGAGAGTACAGGGAGAAGATGCGAAAAACGGTCAGAATCCGAAAAAGTCACACCCTTTTGTTCCAGGCTTAACCATCTCTCCAGTACGTTTCTGAAACAATACCTTGTACTCAGACAAATGTCGCCAACTTGCAATAGTATCCAACTACAGAGGTAAGCCTATGAATACACTCTGGTATATGTAACAAGGTTGACAAACGTGACAACATACGATAGCTAGAGCTATGTCAATATCTAGGGATGTTCAACACTGGTTGAACTTCTGTCCCACTTTTCAGTTTCGAGCTGCGATGAGCATGATATTCCCAAAATATATGCGATTTCAAGCATGGAGAAAGATAAAAAACGATCAAATTTCACAATAAAATAAACTATAACAATATGAAAATCCTCAATAATCCTTAATCTAATAAAGTGCATTACTATGCTCAGATAAGCTAATGATATGCAAAACAAAATAATCATATCCACACAAAATAATGATATGCAAAAAGTTAAGAGATGCAAAAAATATAATTTGCATATCAAAAATACTCAAAAATAGCATTTAAAAAATGAGGGTGCAGGGGTGGCTTATTACATTAGCCAAGTTAAAATTGGCTTTTAAAGATGACTTCCTTATTGGGATTCTGAAACATCAGTAACAAGCTTCATCTGAATTCTTGTATTTACTCAGTCCAAACTCCAAACAAGGCCAGAATAAACTTTTTGCCTTTTGAAAAACAACACATTTTCCTTACTCCTCTCATTAAGCGTAGCTTGTGTTACAAGGTAGTGACATATCTACCTTGATGTCCTACACCGCCCTTTAAAATGTTTGGTAAATTATTTATTGATAATGACAATGATATACTAGGGGTCAATGTTTTTATTTTTCTTCAGAACTCGTTTTGTTTTCGATTGTTTTAATTCCATAATAATCTGTTTACGATCATGTTTCAGCAAAATATTTGCTAATTTTACAATGAGGAAAAGTATATAGTGCCAAGTCACACATATTCTACCATAATTCCTTTTGTACGATTTATATTTCGCATACATTCTGTACAGGGTAAATGATAAGTCAGTCATTGGTTAGTGATTAACATCTTTAATTTGAAAATGCTGTTCTGTACAACTGTATCATCAGATTGAAAGACAAGAAAAAGAAGAACCTATTCAAGTCTTTTCTTCAGCTTCACAAGAGCTCATTATGATCTTGCATCGGCTTCTTTCGCCTTGGCTAATGCTTCTCGCAATTGACCGTCCTTAATTTTTAGTTCAATTGCATGGAGCTCATTTTTTTGCTTCTTCACTTTTTAGAAGCCTTTTCTCGGCTTCGACTTGTAATAATGAAGTATGAAGACCTTCTTCATTGTAAGTTCTCTGCCTACATTTAAAGTTGGAGCCTGGTGTGCTTCCAGCGTACGGCTTCGATCGCAAGGGCTCGCTGCTGTCACCTAGAATGAGAAATTATGTGAATATACTTCTATAAAACATGAGAATAGTGATGCTAATAAAATAATGATGCAACTAAAACATTAATATGTTACGAACTTCTAATATGTCTGATTATAGGATTTAATTATTATTATTATTTTCAGATTTAGGGGTCCTCTTTGCATACTTTGCACAAGCTGAGTTGTGCACTTTGACTTCGGTCCTAGATGTAACTTTTTTCCCACAATATGATGATTTACTCCTTTGTATATCCATTCTTCCCACCCATGTCAGTTACCTATCTTACCTCCCTTTTTAATGCTTCTTCACCGTTTTAGAGTTTGATGGCCCTCAAGAACATATTTTTCCAGACATTTTGCTTCATCAGAGATGGGTGTCCCGAATTATGTATATACTCATCACCTGCTGTTGATTTCCGGTGAACTCTTGTATCAAATCTTCCTTTCTTTTCTGCTAAGATATCCAAAAATGAAAGAGAACGATTGTTTTCATCTTCTCTGGTGAATGAAATATTCTTTTGCTCGAGGTTTAATTTTTGATAAAGGCCGTGTACTGCCTCCTTGTATTTTCCCATAAAAATACCTAATATTTCGTCCCCAAGAAAATTACTCTCAAATTTATCCATAAAGAAGTCCACACTGGAGAAAGAGGATAAGTCACTCTTTTGAAACCAGATCTGGTTGTTGAATTTATAGTAGTTGTAATCAATACATATTTGGAGGCCCCTGGTGTCTGCTATTAGACACCCTTGTGCAAAAAACATCATGTCCAAAGTTCGTTGGCGAGGAGCACTGGGGAATAAGTCTTTTTTTTACATCTAAACTGCTTAAGAAAGATTTTTCTGTCCTGTATATTTTTTTAACTTGTCCACAACCTAGAGTGAGTTCTTTTACTGTGAATTCAAAGTTTGGCTGTAATTCCCAAATGATCTTCAATAACAATAACTTCTTCGCCAATTTGTAAGCTTGGTGGTGGTATGCCGCCAAAATCGGTCTCACTGGTTTATTGTCTTCATTCAGTTTAACTGTCCGGAAGGCAAATGGAAGATTGGGTGCTGAAACTATACAGTTCTTTTTTCTTTATCGGTTATCCGCATACTATTTGTTTTAACATATTTTCAACATTGATAATCCACTATAAAGGGTCTTTCCTTTCTACCTCGAAACTTGCTTCATTTAACACTGCCATCATCGTCATTGTAGTCACACAATTTGTCAGATTCGGACAATGAAATCACAGTTTTGGCAAGTTGAATTGCTAGTCTGAAAGGGAGCAACGATTTGGATTTGAAGTTGTGGGTTAGCAGTGCGGTTCATGGAATCAAAGCGGACGCACCATAGCCTTCTCTAGGAGGGCCGCGGCCTTCGGGATTGCAACGCTGTAACCCACACCCCTGCAAGATCGAGCGACAGCTTAATGATTTTTGAAACCGCACGCATTTCCTCCCTGCTGACCATTTCGTTGAAAAACCCTTGGTTTGCATTATTATTGCTATTATTTACAATTTAACATGCTTTTATTTACAATAGTGACATCGTAAACGTTCTTTGCATTCACATGAAGCTAAGATGTCAAAAGCCTAAGTTTTCTTTTGTTGCCGCTTACCAACACAGACTCATATCTTATTTTTCTGTAATTATTTAAGAAAATGTTACAAAATATAGATAAGTTTTCTAAAGTTTTTGAATTCTGATTTCCACAGCCGCAAATTTCGTTTCCATTCAATGGAAGACAAAGTTCATCACCTTCTTCAACAGCCTGTTTTTTTTTTACACAAATGAAGTACAATTACTTTCTGATCGTTTGATATTTAAATTCTGATTCGTATTTCTCCGATATCAAAGTTTGAACTATTCCAACAATATGCTTCCCTATATCTAGCATCATATCTGATGGCACTGTTAACCCGCCTCTGTTCATAGACTGGAAATAATTATCTGATTACACATGTTACAAATTATCTGATTACACATGTTACAAATTATCTGGTTACACATGTTACAAATTATCTGGTTACACATGTTACAAATTATCTGATTACACATGTTACAAATTATCTGGTTACACATGTTACAAATTATCTGATTACACATGTTACAAATTATCTGATTACACATGTTACAAAGAAGGTTAATACAATCATTACATTTAATCCTGGCACATCATTTAAAAGCAATATAACCACGTACATAGATAAATCCTGATTAATCAAGTCTTTTTTTTACTCAAATAGTTCTCATCTAATACTTTCAAAAATGTATCATTCATTTTTGAATACCCTTATCACTCTGCTCATCTATTATTTGTCTGAAAAAGTTATGGTCCCATATCTTGCCGAATGTAACCCTAGCACGCTTTTAATTCTTAATTTCCTTTCAGCTTCAATTACCTGAGTTGATGTAATATTATAATTACCTCCTGGCATTTGTCGATATTGTCCGAATCTATTCTGAAGATCATCAGTCTGAAACTTCCCTGTCAAGACATATTCCACCTTAATTGTTTTCAGCGAAAACTTCATAATTTCTATCAATACTTTAGTTGAATGAAGTAAGGCGTTAAATGTATCGTTGGTTAGAAATCTCCAAGACAAACATTTCTCTTACGTGACTGTTTCCACTTTGATAGTCATAAAATATAAATGTCTAGAAACACAACCTTCTGTCGTCTAAATCAAGTGCAAAACGGATTTCATCCGAAAATGCATACCAATAAGATACCAATAAACCCCTAGCCCCCTCACTAAAATGATAATATAAAGAAGCACCAAGCAAAGACAGTACTCGAAATGGAAATTTAGAAGTGACTGTATATTTCTGAAGATATAACGTTTACATCGTTTTTTTTTCTTTTTGTCAAAAATTGCCGGGACAAGAAGAAAAATAAAAAGAAGTGCCGATATATCATACCGGTGTATATTGTCTTATTTCGAGCACTGGGCAAAGGAAATAATTTATATTCAAAGATAAAAATAAAGTGTCTTACCTCAACTTTGAATTAAGTGTATTTCTGATCTGGTGACGGTGGCAGAGGGCTTATTCCGGACATGTCCCAATCTTCTGTCTCGTCATCGTCGGTTGCACTTTCATCGGGGTCAGCACCTAATTCGATCACAAATCTCTCAATTCTTTCTTCTACGAGGCCATCTCTACTCCAATGTTGATCCTCCAGCTTCTTCACATGATCACATTCTCGTTTCCATTCCACAGGAGTGATGGAGAATATCGCATCCCGCGTGATTCCCTCTATTTTATGTGCAGGTTGGTCAACGTTTCGTCCAGCAACACGCTTTATTATGATACTTCAAGTTAATTCTATCGGCAAGAGATCACAATGGTATGGTGGCAATCGTAGCACAGTGTGGCCATGCTCTTTCAAAATATTTAGGCTCCCTTCGATAAACTGTAACCAGAACAAGAAGTTCACTCTTCGTCATGTCCTCCTGGAAAGCAATATTATTTCTGCGGAGCCAATCTTTTATATCTGCCTTACGTGAAGCAGTTGTGGGAGCTTTGTTTGTTTGCATCGAGTGATATGATGCATTATCAAAGCACACAACACCATTTGGGGGCAATCTGGGAATTAGTTTTTCACGCACCCATCGAAGGAAATTCTCGCCTTTCATTTCGTCATGATAGTCTCCTCCTGTCTTACTTTTTGCCTTAAACATAAAAAGACCACCAGGTACGAACCCATATTCACCTCCTGCATGAACGATAACCCATCGCTGGCCTGCATGTTCATTTGAATACACGCCCCGCACATCATCAGACTGCCAACACTTTTTCACAGTATAATTTGCGTGAATAAAAGTTTTATCAAAGTAAGTTATTGGTTTTCCTGATTTTCGGTACGTTCGTATTTGCCGAAGGTAATGAGCCCTTTTAGCAACAGTGTCCTCTTTTTCTATAAGCAATGATCTCTTCTGTTGAAATTTAGCGAAACGGAAACCTATTTCTTTTAAAATCCTTCTCAAAGTGTCTTTCTCACCCGGAAACCCGATTGCTTCACGAATAATGGAAAGTAACTTTCGCAGAGTTGGAACGCGTTTCTTATACGCATAAAACTCATGAACTTTTCGTCTTAAAATGCATTTCTGCATATTGTAAAGTGCTGTGGATTGCGCTATTGTAATATGCGACAAGCCACGTGCTCTTTGTTCGTAAATAAATAGTAGTGTGAGTAAAAACACGTGCTACTACCAAAACAAATGGTAGTAATAGTAGACGGAGAGAGTCTACAATAACCAACCGAAGATAGCCGAAGATGCAGACGACGACCAGGAACTGAAGAATCGGCAGTCCAGAACAGAATAAATTGCGTCGGAGCACATCAGAAACTACTATTTCAATCCCAGAGATAGTCATGTCAACTCCTCTCCCTCTCCCTGGTTCGATCTGCTACGGGATGGACCAACCTACCTAACAGGCCGGATCCGCTATGGGATGGGCCAACTTCCTAACCGCCTGATCCGCCACGGGATTGGCAACCCCCCTCCCCCAGGTAATGATCTGCTACGGGATAGGACTTTCCTTCATCATGGCCCCTGCCAGCTACAAGCTACGGGCCTTCCTTCTCAGCCAGACAACAGCCCGTTGTCTGGGCCAACGTCAACAGCAACACGTGGAACTGTTTGAAGGGAAAGAAAGTAATTTGAGATACGAATGTAGCTCAATAATAAGTCTCCAATAGTTTTGTATGGGAGACTCTTTTTATTAAAATAATGGACTTGTAATTTTTATAATAGAAGGTGAAGGGATAAAAGACAAGCTCCGATCCTTTCATTGCTTTACCTTGTTCTACCTGTCTCTACCTAATAAACTAAATAAGTAAGATATTCTGGCCATATGGCCAATCTGGCATTCTAAGCTATCATAGCCCCCATCAATAAGTTACTTTTCGTGGTGGAGCTATTATTTGAACTCAGATCATTGCGCCGGTCTTTTTTTTTTCTAAAAAAAAAAAAAAAAACGAAGACTATACCTCAAGGTAGAGCATCTCATTTTAAGTAAAATATCTCTTTCACCTATAAACACTTTGTAGTGTCGAAACATGCAAGACTAAATAGTGTTTAGTGAAACAGTGCTATAATAGGTGTTTCGCAATAACCCGCTCCGGTGCTCGAACTAGAGACTCCAATAGCGAACTTGACAAATTTGGATATATTGATAACAATCCGCTTTAAAAAAAAAAAATTCTAAGAAAGAAAAACAGCGCGACATTTATAAGTAAAGCTTACAAGCACAGACGAAAAAAATCACGTCAGCAACACCTTCTCTTCCGCACCGTTAGCAAGGAAGCTACGACCTTGTAGCATCACGTGACATTCACTAGATGCTAATGCTCGCGATAACACGCGTGACGTCATGACATGCGTACCGAGCCACGCGGACATTATCAGCGAAAAGCATTCTTACACGTAGACATTTCTCTACGTTGCGAACATTAGAAAAAAAAGTGAGAGAAGACAAACTAGAAAAAAGTATCATAATTACAATAAATACACAGTGAAGTACACCACTCGCCTACTCCTCCGACTGACGAACTTCTTTTACAATCACGTTACCACTTTCTTTTAACCAAATGATATACGTCAACTAAATTGGTCAGTTGAACAAAAACTTTCCCTTGCCTGATTTTCGTTCCTTTTAGATAACGATAGGCATCTAGATTTTTTCCACGTCTCGATAACTTAACCCGTTATTTTTTAAGAAAATAGACACTCGCTTGAATAACTGACAGTTCACCCTCACTCGCATCTTGAGACTGACCACGATCGTTCTTAGCGAACAATGAACAGTCACTTAAAAGACTAATGTCAGCATTTTTCAGTGAAGTTAATAACCATAGTTCAAATACATCGTGCAGTGAACCTTAATGTTTCATTATCTATTCTACAAAACAAAGTACAGACTTATCCACAAAAATGGACTATCTTTTCGCCGGTTTTATTTCACCCATAGTGAGTGTTAACGAAAAAGTGGTCAATCTCCGTCAACTCTGGTCCACATAGTGGACATGGTAAAATACTACAAGGGTGTATCAGAAACTCTTTTACAGAGCGAGACCACCTTTACGGACTAATGTATAAATTAACACCACAATCCCCATTACTTCACGTTCGAGGGAAATGACTGCATTGTGATGCAAGATCCTGCGTACATGTAAGTTTTTTTTTCGGAGTCAATTGCGTTGCGACGCACGATTCAGCTTACAAGTGATAGAAAAAAATACGTAGGGGAACTTACTACAATAATGTTAATCAGCAACCTAATCTTCTGTTACAGTGGGGACCACATTGTTTTTTAAAGTGCTAATAAAATTTAGTGTGTGTTAGTTGTTACCGTTTTTAGATACACCTTTCGTGTTACGACAATTTTTGTATACTCACACCATTGACCTCCCTGCCACTTCAAGTACATTTTACTGTAACGGCGAGAGTTCGATTGAGGTCTACGGTAACAACGATCAAGTTAATTATTGTCCAATCGGTAGTTTATTTCTCACTTTATCGACCCACCAGAATATTCAACTGGACGGGTTTTCTTTCTCTTTAAAATAAAATTTCGCACTGCGGGACAAATCAAGGAGACTAATTTACTTTTATTATTAATAGACAAGAAACTAAGATATGTACACTATATTTTAGATGATTGAACACAATATTATATCCCGCCTACTTTTACATCTTCTGAGGTCTAAATCTTTGAGAGGACTTCATTCTCACTGGCCTATATTAGGCAGCATCTGTCTATGACTGTCTTATATTTAATTTGAGGCCGTCGAGAATTAAATTCACTTTATTTTATGGAGGCTGCGGACTCCGAACACCAACTAATCGTAAAAATTATCAACACATCCAATATAAGATTTCGAATCTGTCCTTCCAAGCCTTACACAGCGTCAAAAAAAGTCGACTTAACTCAAAGCCAGCAACTATTTGACATAACGGCGCAGCCAGTCCCACTTTTAAACTTTTCTCGATAATCAGAAAGAACCCGGATGCGCGGAATTCGTTCCGGCTTCCCAGCTTGCCGGTTTCTTACCTTAAATTTGGGGAAGGCTACAGCCTCTAGCCAGCTCCCCCAAATTTGAAATCCCTGGTATAGGCCCCCGAATGGACACCCATACCAGGAACATCTCCGGCATTACATCCCCCAAACTTTGCTCTACTGGCTGCCCCACTGACAATAAAAAAAAACTTTTTCTTGCCTTTTCCGCTCTACCTTTTAAGAATGTCTGAATGAACTTACAGGATTGTTTCTAACGTTGAATCGAATAACAATAAAATAATTGATTTTTTCCAAATAAAAAAAAAAACAAAAAAAAAACAGATGCTTCAAGCCGCAGACCTCCGAGCGGCCCCGGCAAACAAAATACTCCCTGTTTCTACATTTTTCCCGCAGCTCCGTCCACACACGACCAAATCACTCAAACACCAAAAATCCACTACTCTTCTTTCTTTCTCGGCCTTTCTGACAAAAAATGAGTCCTCCTCCCATCCTACTAAAAAATCTCGCGGCATAAGCTTTCTATTCCTAGTCCCGTTAGGAATGTACAGAAATAACTCCGACCTCATTCCCTAGCTACACAGAAATGAATTTTAAGCGAGCGTTTTAAGACTCATAATACAAAAATACACATACATAGATTGAAAAGAATATTACTTCGAACACAAATTATAACGCAAATTTATCAAACCGCACAGAACAATCTTGATGCATAGAATTTTTTGAACTATTCAACCAATATCAAATCAAACTTGAAACATAAATATAAATGTTTTGGATATTTAAAAAAATAAGGCCCCAAATTTCCCATAACACAGTGAAAAAAATGCCTGCTCAGCAATTTTTACAATCCCGTGGGGGGTGTAAAGTGCCGTGGATTGTGCTCCTTTGTAATATGCGACAAGCCACGTGCTACTACCAAAACAAATGGTAGTAATAGTAGACGGAGAGAGTCGACAAATATGAACCGAAGATAGCCGAAGATGCAGACGACGACCAGGAACTGAAGAGTTAGTAGTCCAGAACAGAATAAAATTGTTTTATTTTTTGATTATTGCAAAGTAGGGTGTTGGAGGAGTGTGCTATATACTATTTAAGTTGGGATAAGTGAGGATTCATTATATCTGAGTGAATTATCGTTTATTTGGAGGAGGTTTGTTGGTTTTGTGGGAGAAGGAAAGCTGAGTTTTGTTTGGGATAGTTTGGGTTGGGAGTTTGATGTTGCTTCTTCTGATTTACTGTCAGTTATTTGTCAAAATTTTGCTTGATTTTTCTGTTGAAGTGCTCGTAGACCACGAAAATGTGTCCATCAGTGGATTTGAGTATGTTCAGACGTGCCTTAAGCAGCTCTTCCGTGGCAACATTTATTGCTGATTGTGCTGAATGGATGACTTCCGGTGGTAGAGTGAGCGTTAGTATGGTGGTGACCCATTTGGCGATATTGTTGGTATTATCCTGAGTGATTTCTGTGATTTTTCTATCCATTTCAGTAAGCGTGGAGTTTTGTGGATTCGGCGTTGACTGTACTGTTGGATGAAACGCTGGTTCTGGGATTCTGTAGACTTAGGCTGTATTCTGTTTTGCCCTTGTAAGGGTCGTTGCGGACAGGTGGCGCAGTACTTGGCGTTTGGAGAGATCTGGCAGCCATTGCTTAGGTGCCCTTTGCCACATCTATAGCAATGTGGTTTCTGAGTGCATGTTTTTGAATCATGGTATTTCATGCATTTATAGCAGGGAAATGGTCTTGCTGTTGTTCTGGATTCTTCGACTTTGTATCTGCTATAACCTATTGTGATGCCATTGTAATAAGACCTTATGTCTTACTCTTTTTACAATAATAAATATCTTCGTCGTGGTCTCTATATAGTCCTCTTGTTGCTGCTGTGCGGCGGCTTTTTTATCTTTACTGTAACGAGACCTTTCTGTTTTCTAATTTGCTCCGGCTAATCTTCAGGGTCGTCAAATAGGTTACCTTCGAGGTTGTAGAATGACCAATCACTCTAAAAACATGCCCCAAAGCTACACCGTAGTGGGGCTACGCTCAATATATTCATAGAGGTATCGGCTTATGTCCACCACGGCGCTTAGAGCAGCCAAAGCAGCCACAAGCAAATGCTCCAAAACATCTAACTAAAATTAGAAGTCTCTGGCGTTAAAAGCAAGGTATTTAATCAGAGAGTTGAAGACAATACATTTAACTATACAAATTCCACCTGTAGTTTGAAATTCCCGCCATGAACCATTTACATATTAGGTCCGTAGTCCGTACATCTTATTGGTGTACATATCACTTTGACATTATTACATTTTCATATTACAAATGTTTTCTTTTTCTTCTCACTCTTATTTTAATAAATATAAATACTGTGCCAATCTTTTATATTTCAAAATAACAATTTAACTCTACATAAAAAAGTTGACCACTTCAAATTTCTGCTATAAAAGTAGAGACATCTACCGAGCGTCATTCGCAACATTCCATTCCATTACAACAAGGAAAGGGCCATATCACCATTTGTGATAAGCCGGCTGACGAGGTCAGGATCTTTTGTAAAAAGTCGGACGAGGGGGAGGGGGCCGTCATAATTGCGGATTCTGGTTGCAGTGGTAATGAATGGGTTACTTTTTGTCAATTAAGTGCTTTTTCAGATCTTCTGTATGGAGATTGGTGTGGATTCCTCTAATCACGCATGTAAAAGTATTTGTTGATTGAGATTTTTTGATGGTAGGACGTTTTGCTTCAAAGTGCTCAATTACAGCGTTCTTTCCAAAATCTGTGGCCGAGAAGATATCTAGGACGTGTGTTTTTATTTATATGGTTCTCAAACTGTATCCTAATCCATGTGTTTTTTCCAATGGGAAAGACTGTAGGGCAGGCATCTGGCAATTTTTTCTCATTGAGTTGGTGGAGTAGGAGAGGGTTAAGGAGATCTGATGTTAGGTTTTTGATGAGAACAACGTGCTTCATTTCAGGGTCTTGTAGGGGAGGGAGTTGGAAGGGATCTGAGTTCCTCTGCATCTTCTTCTTCTGTTGAATTTTCGTCCTCTGTTTCAGAATCATCAGTGATGGAGTCAGTTTCTTGATGCTGTTCTGCATGAGTTATCATTGAGGTTTACTTTTGGGATGGTGGTAAGGATTTTTTGAGGGTCATTTAGTTTCATGGGGAAATTGCTATGGTATGGGGTGAATCTGAAGGGAGGATTTCCAACTAGGGAGGGAGTACTTCTGTTTGTTGACGTGGATGGCATGCATTGATTAGGTTCATTGTTGTTTTTCAGGGATTCTTCCGTTAGGGGAGGGGGTCAGGGGAGTTGATGCTCGTTCAGTCGGAGAAGAGAGTTTTCTTACAGGAGTAGGTGAGGGAGAACCTTTTCTTTCAGTGGGAGGAGAGGATCTTGTTTTGTGAGGTGACTGTGGGGTTGGTGACTTAGGCAGGTTTGGGGTGTCTTTTTCTTCTTGGAGATCGCGTGATCTGGTATCATTATTGGGTGTTTTTTTGTTTTTCTTTTCCATTGGTTTGGGTATGGTATAGAACTTTGCCTTGGCTTCTTTTCTGGTGGCGTCTGTCAGCGGTGACCGTAGGTAGTAGTTCAAAACATTTGTTTTTCGAAGCTCTTTTCTCTTCTTTAATTTTGCCTCCATGGTGGGGGGAAGAGGGAGTTTTCTGGTGGGGTGTTGAGGTGGGGATCTGGCGCTGTACGTGGGGGAAGAAATTATGTAGATGTTGGTTGATGAATGGCTCAGTGAGTGAGTGTAATGTGGAGGTTCTCAAGTGGCCCTTAAAACGGCCGAGGTGATGCCCACGCGAGGGCCTTGCTAATGATTGTGTGGGATCACTGAGCTTCCTGCGGTGGGGTGGGGGAAGATTTCCCTCCTTTTTCCCCAAACGGAAGACGACAGGTCCGTCGACTGGTGGCTGTCTCCAACAGATGTTCGTCTGATCACCCAAAACGTCACCGTGGTGTGATGAGAGGACCAGCCGGTGCGTACGAACCTGACCCCTTCCGTCCAGTTATAGGGAAAGTGAGAAAAATCAGGCAAGAAGATATTACAAATCAATTGTATTCTTTTTCAACGGTTTAGAGAGGTTCTCTGTAAGGAAGCAGTTCTAATTATCGCTAGTTGACTCTTACAGTGCTATCTAAATTGAGGTGGTTATGTATTTTTTTCTGTTACTCTGTGTGCAGTATTCCGTGTGCAAGTGACGCGTGATATGAGATGCTGTTACTAATACTTCAAGTTTGTCTCTCTCGGCTGTTTTGGAGATGATGCTACCGAGAACACAATAGAGCCCTCCTTGTTTAAATAGAAACCTACCACAACGGAGCCCATTCATTAAGACTCGCGCGGATTTCCGAGAGCCAATTGTTTAAAATATTCAAAAGGAAAAAGGACCTCGTTGTGTGGAGAAGAAAGCAAGCTAGAAATAATAGTATGATCGCGCTTCTCATCTTCTTCTAGTTGGAGTCGGTGTAAAGTACAAAAAAAAAGCATCCATAAGGCTATATACAATTTATATCACAATTACAAATAAAAAAAACGTACAATTACCTATTAATATATATACTATTTCCTTGCGCAAAGATTTCTCTCAGAACCTCATACACACACACACACACATACTCAAATATACAGATACAAAGAAATATAATTAATATACATCTACTTAAATCAGAAATATTTTTATTACAAAGTAATATAGTTATGATACGATCTCCTTCATAACATGGTTGCTTCTGAAACTTCCGTTCATGGTGCAGCACGTTTAACTTCTTGTTTCCGGGGATGTTTCCAATGTCCGATTGCCTTTTCTTTTTCGCAGTAGTTAATAATGCCCCTAATTATTTCTCTTCCCTCAGAATGAATTAGTTTTTTTTTCTTTCCATTGTTTATTTAGCATTCAGTCACAAACACTACACTTCCGTCGTACACACACACACACACACACACACACACACACACACACACACACACA
>JAGDQP010005798.1:0-10973 GCA_022664845.1 Lepisma saccharinum | reverse complement strand
CACACACACACACACACACACACACACACACACACACACACACACACGGCAAATATCTGACTGAGAATTGGCAACGTAGGTGTTTCAACCCCTGTGATTTCAAGGTGGGGGTGTCGCATCCGATCATCTCATTGGCTCCCCTTGACTTCATTCTATCGAAAAAGTGCTGCTAACTCCGAGAAATATATCCCAATATTTCGTTTCGCGTGAAGTTAAAAAAAAATGAATATGCATATAGGTCCTATTTGCTTAATATTCGTTCGGGATATGATATATACAAGATACCGTCCGGAACCACGTATTGTCTCTAAGTTCTAAATCAAAATATTAACTTTTATCAAAGTAAGTCTGCCAGAACAACATAAGAAAACAAAAGAGTTTGTTGGAATAGTTTAATAACGATCGTGTCAACACAAACAAAAAACGTTCATATTTCTAGAATGGAACAGACGTTATTGTGTGGATCATCCCGCCAACCATTGTAACGCGCACAAAACTCTTGACAGTTGACGCGAAAAGCGTTCAAATGACTGCGATCGATATGCATACCGTACCGCGAAGAAATGTCTGAAAGCTTATATTACATTTTTTCTAAATTTAATTTTAAGGCCCTTAGGCAACTTCGGCTCAGGCCAGATGGGATGATGATCAGATGAATTGGTGGTATGAAGGAAGTGAAAGGAAACGGCATAACGCCGAGAAAATCCACGCACACGGTGCTTGTCCACCACATAGCTCACATGGTATGATCAGGGATCGAACCGATGAATCTTAGCACCGGGTGAGCGTTCTACCTTTGAGCCACCGCAGCCCCAAGCTTACGTTAAAGGAGAAAGTCTTTATTCTTATCGTCTGCAACAGCAATCGAAAACTTTAGCCCACGCCGCTTCGATTTCTGTTCATGTCCGGGAAGGAGAAGGAAGCAGACCTGACTGGCCTTCTTTAAAGTATTTCCGTGGCATTCGCCCGAGAGGGCTTAGAGAAAAAACCTCAGTCCTGAGTTTCAATCTTGGAGCTCCCGAATGCGAAGCAGAAATTCAATTCCACGGTTAACAATGAGGAAATACAGTACTGAGTATCTTCCGTTGTTCAACACGGGAGCAATAATCATATTTTGAAAATACATTATTTAATTTCCTTCATTTTATCACATACACATGATGCTCAAAACATGTTTTAAAACATGTATTGCATATGCATTCTTCAAAAAAGTAAAAAGCAGGGGTCGAAGATGGGTCAAAACGTGAAAAAAAAAATAAAAAAAAAATGTAAAGATATCGTGAACAGGCGAATTGCGTTTTATAAAATAAAGTTCGTTTCTGTTCTGTTCAAGTGAATGGTTTCTTAACTAATTATCTTCTTTCATTTAAACTGAAACCTAGATTCAAAGTGCATTGTTCCTCTTTTATTGCTGACTACTTTCATTATTATTGAAAGGAGTAGTAGAAAGTAAGCACAGTACCACATGAATATACCCTACATTACCACAAATATACATGGTTTGCTAATAGAGAACAAATGTATTCCTGTGTATTGCAACACTGTTTCAACTCGCATTCTTTCCGACTGTCAAGACATCGGAGACGGATTATAACATCATCTTTTCTTAATTGTTTTATTTTCTTTCTCAATCCTTTCAACATTAATTTTCACTTTCATCGCTTTAGAAGCTGGCAACTGTGTACATCTATATGCTAGTAGCGGTTTTATCAGTTATCCTTAAATCTTTTAAATATTTCGCCTATCCTAACTTAGAGGAATGCAATACCATCTCCTGTTAGTCTGTGTTTCTAGCAGTCGTAGCCACCTTAAACCTCGTGCAGTCTTCAACTGTCGGGGTCGCTTTCAACCATGGACCAAAAAGAGATCCTTCGGAGGCTAAAATTGCCTCTTTGAATGTCCAGTCAAAGTAAGCAACCGAACAGATTCTAAAGAATGTCACCAAAGTTGATCTTTTACACCAAGATTACATAAAATTTTACAGCAAATACAAATTGCGGAAATAAATAATAACATAACCAAATTATAGAATTAATACCAAAAATTAGTTGGTGTAGTTTTCTTGTTTGTTGATGTCAAAATTTCGAATCACAGTTTCCACCTGTTATTTTACTAAGATTTTACATAAGCAATTAATGATCAACATTTAATTTTAAAATTTTGGAATATTTATGGGTTAGGCCCAAAGCATTACAAAATTTCACGCCACATTAATTATAGTTATGGTTGATCTATACTTCTCTGGGTACTGTGGAATGATTTGATATTTCTTTTTTTACGTTTTCAACTGTGTAGCAAATTAAAGTGTATTTGTATTAATTGTTTCGGTATCTGTTGCATAATGTGTATACATGCAAATAGGTCGAACTTTACAAGTTTAAATAATCATTACGTACAGATCGTGGGTCTTTTCATGTTCTTTCCGGTGTATATACATTCGAATAAAGACAATACATTATATTTCATGTTAATATCGACTGATCAGTTGGGAACGTTCCCTTGTAAGTAAATTCGCATCGCAAGTCAGTAAGAAGATAACCTTCTAATCACAAACTAAATTCAATCTCTAAATAAGAAAACTTATTACATTTACACGCTCGCTAAATGTAAAATCTCGTTAAGGAAATTTGAGAGGTTGTAAGATTTGTCTTTTTTTCTCTCAAAACGAAAAGCACTGATGGTGGGATTCTAAGTACAGCGTTTCAGTTTATTCCATGTGATATTGCTAGATCTCTAAAATAAACTCATTTTTCTTCCCCACTACCTAATGCCACAACCGAACGCTGTGGACGAAACCCTCCATAACAGAAAGCGAAAACTCACAATACGAAATTTCCTGATCACTTCGATTGGTGTCCAATTCCCGCATTCAATACATTCCCCTGGGTGAACTTCGCCAGACACCCGTTGGAGAGAGGCAGAAACACGAAAGGTGGGATGGGAGTGTTTCTGGCCTTAACTGCTGTTTCTTGAAGTTTCAAGCTTAGATTTCTTAATTTCCACTTTCATTCAAACCTGTTTTCTCTGTCTTCCACTCCTACTGGGTCTGGAGAACTAAACATACGAGTAAAATATACACATTTTTTCTTCCTGGCAGTATAATAGTCCTGAGGGGCTGAATACCATTGCAAGCTAAATTAATTTTTCCTAACCAGGGTTTTTCTAAAATCATACCTTCCGCCCACACACCAATAAAGCACACTCATATTATTCTTTATATCGTTTAACTAGAAGACACGCTCATTTTTGTCTTGTAATTGGAAGATATTTTCAGAATTCTGGATTGGGAACGATCTCAGACTCTGGATATAGATTCCAGGTTTCAATTTTTACCACAATGGCAAAGGACGACATTTCTTAGGTCCTGGCAACCTAAGAAATAATAATGAAAAAGCTTAAGTACTTCTAGAAACTAAGCAAATACATAAAACTTCCCGGTATTGACTTTTACTCTCTCGTGTGAAAGAAATTAGTAACAGATTTCTCAGAAAATCTGACGAAAAATACTGAAGTGGATAGCTGTGCAACAATTACGGCTTTGATCCAGTTCGCGTCCCGAAAATGTGTTCTGTACTGATTCTCCTTAACTACAACGCCACCAGCGTTCTCTCTCCGAAGTCACTAGCGGAGTTCTTCACACTACACTGTCTCAGTAAAATCAAGTAAGATTCAATCTTCAAATCCGTGATTCGCCCTCTCTCTTAAGAGAGAGAATATAATTAGTTGTGGCATATTGCCGGCCCCTTTTTCTTTTTTCCTCAAAAGCCTCTCTACGGCACTTTCTACACTTTTAAAATAGCAAGAACTGAAGACCACTCCGGGGGAAAAAAAAACAAACAAACTATTTTCTCCCATCAGCGTGTGCGATCCTCGGGGGACCCCACACATCATAATTTGAACACGTGGTCTACCTATTGAGAAAGAAACAAACCCCAAAATTGCGTATGTTTCGTGTCCCATAGTTCCAAATATAATAATATTTACATCAAGAATATGTAAATGTAGCCATCGAATACATGTGAAATAACATTTTATTTTCCACAAAATAATAATAATAATGCGAGCGGCTATGAAACAGAAACAATAATTATATTGGTAACAGAATACTTCTGTTGCAGTGTTTCATTGTGTGTTGTGCTGCGGCATTGCAGTTTGGATGCAGAATAGCGGCTTTTGAAAGCCAAATGTTCAAATAATTAATGACAATATATACCACATTTATGAGTTCACACTTCTTACCATTTGCTTAAATAAGCGGCAACACAGCGGAAAGTCGTTTGATGCACTGCTGAACATGGTCAGAGGAATTACGTGAAGTTCTTCCTCAATCTCAGTGCACCGCATATACCTTCTCTTTCAACTGCTCCCAGAGCCAGTAATCATACACACTGAGATCAGTAGATCTTGCTGGCCATTCCATCGGATCCCTGTTCGTATTCACCTATTCGTCAGATCACGATCCAAGATTCCCATCGCCCTGATTGCCAAATTGAGGTGTGTCTTGGTGTCGGAGTTAACAAGGGTGGGACTCATCATTTTGCATCACTGGCACACAAGTTTACTGAGTATTTCACAGCTCTGATGACTATTAACAGTCCCATACAGCATATACAGAGTCGTAGCAAATGTTTGTATCTGGCCATAGCCTAAACTGTTGGTAATCTCGCGTTTCCGATGTTTCTTTTCATCAACTTGTGAATTCTCTTGAGTATAATAGCGACAGCTGTGCCGATTAACACTTCCATTCTAACTTCGTCAGAAAAGTGCAATTTGCAATTCCATACTTACAGCTCCAACCACCTGTCAAATAATCCGCGTTCAATTTGTGGAAACATCTCATTCTGTTCATCGAGTTAGAAAAAACTGCGTCATCCAAATTCCCTTTACTATAGCTGATATTTCCGAGAAATGTCAGTATTTCTTTCATTTATGTATATTTCGTTGTGTTCTGGGATATTGTAGGAGAAACAATGTTCATAAAAAAAAAATCAATATCCAAATATTTTTGAAAAAGTTACGTTACTTAAAAAGTTCGTGTATGAAGCTCTTTTTGTGCTTTAGTTAAGCTCCTTTGTTATTTTTTCCTGTTTCTTTTGTTTGTTAACACTATAATAACGTTCGTCCATGAGAGAACGATTTATATGCAAACAACTAGCGTGAGAAAGTTCGAGGCTACCAAATGAAATGTTGCTGATTTAAACAAATTGTAATCCTACTGGTTTTGTGTTATGTAATTTGTGGTTTTGCGTTAATGTCAAATGCTGCATCCATAATGATCACACCACATATTACCTTTTTGTAAAAATATTAAAAGAATGAAAATCAATTAGTGCTCGTAAAAGAGAAAGCGTGTCCAGTTTACTAAATTTCGTCAGATAGTTTAGAAAAAAGTTATAAGTTACATAGAATGGTGTGTGTCTGATCGGAAACGAGTTCATTCTGCTTCCGACCTCACTGTTATTCATGTCTTGATTCTGTGTAAGTTCCAGCTTTTTTAATCCACTCGATGAAGTTCATTGGACGTAATGAAATATTGTGAAATTTTAATTCATTTCACCTGTACTAGATGAATTTTATTTTTATTCAGAATATTTTCTCTTGTACACGCTCATCTCGCATTTGGTGCGTTAGAACAAAACCGATACTAACTACTCATGCTATCCTCCAAGGAAGATTTTGTGTGCGTGTGTTCAAATTTTCGATGGCTGTGAACCAAAGATTGGGAACAGGACATCATCTTCCGACGTTAGATCACTGTCTGAAAATTTTATTTCTAATACTTTTGTGATTTATACTAACTAGCATGATTTTACTTACCTGTGCAAGTCCACCTGTTCCTAATCTAAGCTCATAGACTTCCGGTGGGCCGACAGATTACTACATATGGACGCTTGTTCACGGGTTTATATTCCTTGGGGATTCATTGAACGGGGTAATTTGAAGCCCAGTTACAAGGATACTCACTAGATGATGAGGTTTGCCTAGTCTATTTTATTCTTAGGCTATTTTCGCTCTGGGTTCTTTCGTGAATAGAGGAAATATCGACTGCCCTTCCTATATCTGTGCTCCACTCGACCTTGCGTAGGCCTCGAGCGTGCTACGGAACTATATTGGGAAGTGTCACGCAGGAGACATGAAATATCCTTACGGAAGTCATGGAGTCTTAGTATTTGACTTTTCGGATACGTGAATTTCCTTGATGTGAAAATCTCGATTTGATCAACTTACATTAGACTTTAAACAAGGCGATTACATAAAATGATTTAAATTCAGAAAAACAACAGAAAACCATTTCTTGCAACAATAAGACTCTCAGTAGTGTAAACAAACAAATATAATTTTAGTTCATTATGCATCTTCTGCAAATGATTTCGTTGATGGCGACGGTCAGATATTCTTTAGTAACCACAAGTCTGCTCTGTTCCATCTGTTATTGCCTTGTGGTGAATTAAATTTGCTTTTTATGCAAGCATAGTTCCAGTTTGCTCATTACCATAGTAATGATTGCTAGGTAGCTCCTTATCTCATTACTGTGCTATTAAAATTATCTTGTCTACCTTATGGGTGGGTGACACGGTAACAGACTTTACCAAAACCGTAGATTTCGTTCTTAGACGACCTTTTGTTTAGGACGTTAATAATAATTCATTCAATCAGACACGCTTAGATCTTGATACTGATGGTCCACAAAGGATTTAAACATTAAAACAAAATGTTGGAGGATAGCGTGCGTAGTAGGTACAGCTATGGAGAAAAGTACTGTCACATGTCTTTAACAAATATTTCTTATATTCGCGAAGATGTCCGTTTCCTCCCGTCTTTGATCTCTGCTAACGAACATTAAAATTAGGATTAATAGTTCCTCCCATTGCATTTCAGAAATATCACCCTCCGAGATAAACCGAAGGAAATATATACACTTTGGTAGATTTGTCTACTTAAAATGTTTTGTTGACGAAAAATTTTGCAAATATCGCCCTGGATTTAGCTACCAGGTCTTTTTTTTTTTTTTTAATACGTCATATGTTTGTGCATAATGTCTATCAGTCAGCAAATTTATACCATGTTTCAATATATTTATTTTTGAAATAAGAGAAGTCAGTTATAGACATGTGACACAACTTTTTCCTTCAAAATAGTTTTCTTGTCAGTAAATAAAAGAAAATGTTCTCATATGTGGAAGCTTTTCGTTAAAAGTTTTGGTTATAGAAAAGGGCAAACCATGTATGTAATTACGCACGTAGTGAGCGTAATTATTCGAATGATGTTAACCATTGTACTGTATACATAAAGACCGTTTATTTTGTCAAACATACTGCTTTTCTTTATTATAATGCTTGTGCATAATAATTCGGTCGTGAATTTTACAATGTACAGTACATGTATCGATTATAATATGTATAAATAAGATCATAGTCAGAACTTAATACAGGAATGTACGTTATATATTGATCACCTGTGTAAGGTCCAGTTTTCTCGATGTTTAAATTTCTGTAATAAATATGTTGAAATAAATTAGCACATAATTATCCTACTGTTGTGCAGACATAGTTATACTCATGAAAATGTTTAAGTGAAAATTGTTACAAATGTGCGTTTTTATAGTTATTTATTGTGTAATATTTTGTATATTTTGTGTACAGTTAATAATCGAAGTGTGTTCATTTTCTAAGAAATTATACTTTTCAACGAGAATAAAAATATAAATACCTGTTACGGTAGTGTTATTAATACGTCGTCGTTAAGAAATTATGTGGAGGGGACAAGATTGATGAGAAGTTGAAACCTCAATACAATTTCATTTCTGTTACACAGAGAACTCATGTATAATAAAATTGAAGAATACACAGAAAACTTGGTCATTGCACATTGCACTCTCTCTCTGCACATCAAAATAACAACTATCGCCGCAGTAACAAACGTTCGCCATTGCCCACATAGCAGAGTACGTCCCTGGGACGTCCCATTTAGATCCCATTGCCGTCAGAATGGTCCTACTCCCATAGCGATGTCCTAAGGACGTCCGTGGGATAACTCTGTGGGCAATACAAACAGTTCATCCCGTATGGAGGTCCCCTGGATGTCCCCCGGAAAGCCGTGCGGGATTACCTACCTGGAATTTCTATAAATTAAATCGACCTTACTATTATTATTATTTAATTAATTATAACTATACGAAGGATATGCCTTCGTATAGTTATACGAAGGATTAATTATAACTATACGTCCCATGGATGTAAACGGGACTTAAACAGGACGTCCTACGGACGTCCCGATATCCTGCCAGGAGATCCGTCAGATATCCCTGGGACGTCATTTTGCTATGTGGGTGGATTCTATCCTGGGCAATATGAAGCCAGTTTTCATCACGAACACCTACTTCTCGAAGATCTCTTCTAATATTGTCCTCCCAACGGTCTCGTTTCATCCGGTCTTCCAACCAGGATAGAATATAATCTTCGTTTTTCCCCCATCCGAGCTACATGGCCTGCCCACCTTAGTCATCCCGATTTCATTATTATTTACAACATCGGGTGAATGGTACAGTCCGTGGAGTTTTTCATTATGCAGTCTCCTCCACTTTCCAGTCATCTCGTCGCGTTTCGGCCCGTATATCTTCCTCAAAATCTTATTTTCAAACACAAATAATTTCTGAAATTATATATGGGAGCTGCGAGACAATAAATAACACCCCCGAAGTTAATCAAGTCCGTAATAAACAGCGGGAAAAAAATACTTGAAGTCAATCTAAAAGAATTATGAAACAAATTGAAAAATACTATTTTTTTAAATAAACATAACTCTTTCTTCATTTAATATAAAGCAAGAAGAAAACGGGTTTGGTTCTTTAGTAGGCACGACAGATCCATTCAATGATCTACGGGAAGCAGATCGAAAGACTAATGTGATTGTATCTCATGAACAGTGTCATAAAACTTGAATGTTATTGAGCACAAAACTTTTTTAAGTGATTATCGGAATAATTCCTTTCGTTTGATCAAGTTTTAAATACAGTCGCACAACCTCACTCACGTACACTGAACCATTTTCCACAGAAATTAGAAACGTTAGACGAAAGTTATCTAGGTTCAATCTCTTGAGAATACAAATTTGAATACTAATGACTGCCTGTGTTAGAACCGCTACACAAAATGCCGAAACATACCTAGCATTCAGTCCTTTAAACCAACAGGTTTTCCACTAAACTGAATGTTTTATCATTTTTTATTTTCATTGTTTATAGCAGTTTCAGTTTTCCTAACAAAACAACTTACGTATTTAACTGAAAATGCTGCCGGATCCATTTTTTTTTTTTTTTAACGAAGTTACCAGTAGATTTTATAGATTTCACCTCATGCCAGGAATTAGCCTGATATATTAGCTTCAGAATTTAAGCAAAGTAATATTCTTAAGATTTTTTATAAACTTAAAAGTTTAAGGACAGCTAAACGTGTCTACGCTTAGACCAATAGCATAACCTACTCTTTAAGGCAAATTTTTACAACTTACTCCCCTCTGTTATCAAAACAAATCTACCTTGATCTTACTAACAAATTGAATCGTAGAGCAGGATTTACCCATCTCAACTCTGAAAATATTTTTTAATTTCTGAAACATGTTATCATCGGACTGTTTTATTAGTTACATCGTCTAGGAGTAAAGTATTAGGGGTCAAAAATCTTCAACCCTGAATGAACCGGTCAATTTACCTGTTAATTTTTTTGTGATTGTATCTTTCAGTGAAGACTGGACGTGATTCTTCATGCGAACTAGATCATCAGTAACACAGTTAACAGGACTACGCTTTTTCTCAAATATTGCCTTTCTTCCAACGAAGCCATATTCTTCATAACTTTCTCCCACACTTCAGTAGTTCCAGATGCATCCTCCAGCGAATTTCAAGAGGAGTGTTAACAGGTCGATCGTAAGACCATTCGACTGAGAAATATTTCAAACCAGCGTGGTCAGAAATGTTCAGGGAGTACTATAATTCTGGGAGACTTTGGCGCCATCTTTGTTAACAGTTGTTAAAACAAGCTCTCCTTGAGTTTAATAAATCTTTTGCCACACACTTCAGCATGGAGAGGCGCCAATCGAGTGTACATAATTTCGAAACTATTTGTATGTAGAAGTACTGTCTGGGAAACTCAATCTACCGAATAATCCCTACAACTTATATACACTAAAGTGCCAAAAATTATGGAATAGCGGGAGCGAACTAGTTGGCGGTGTAGTAACATCGCAGCAAACCGATCGAACACCGCGAAACAAGTGCAGTGTGGTCAGTTGGACTTCTGAGTGCCTTGAAAACGTCGTGTACCGTGGTACTGGCAACCCGACGGGAATTACCGGCGTTTGAGCGCGGGATGATAGTTCGTGCTCAGAGCCCTGCACGGGCCGGGCGCGCCCGTTCGGCCCGGCGGATTACCCGGCCCTGCCCTGCCCTGCCCGTTTCAAGTACGCCGGGCCTAGCCGGGCCGGCCCGGACACATATGATGTGGGGCCGAACCAGGCACAAGTACTTCCTTGCCGGATCGGGTTGGACACTTCAAAAGTCGGATCGGGCGCTAATACTGTCTGCCTATGTTAATCGTAATTTATTTGGATGCAACTTCCAATACAAAATAAACTATTGATAACGTATCACGTGATATAGATTCCGGATACGGCCATCTTGGCCAAATTAGCAAATTTCGATTTCCGCATTGAAATCCACAAGGAAACGATAATGTAGTCAGCATGACAAGCGAAGCTTGAAATTCGAATCGAAAAATCCTCAACGTGTCACGTGATATAGTTTCCGGCAGTCATATTAGCAGATAGTTTCATTTATGACCATAATTTATGAGCTTAATGCGTAATGTATCTAATTCCTATATACTCCCATGTTAAAAATTAACGATTTTTAGAAAATGTTTTCTTATTTAGAGATGATATACACATCAAAGGACTTCAGATTCGTGTTTGCCATA
>JAGDQP010005797.1:50506-75988 GCA_022664845.1 Lepisma saccharinum | reverse complement strand
CGTACAAAGTAGTAAAGCATTACTATAAATATTCGTTCAAGTAGCTCTGATGGAGCAAGAGGTAGAGAGTTATTCATGGCCAGGCCAGGACTTAAATCTCGGACGTTTCCTACCGTAAGGCTCTACATTTTGTTCCACCAGAGCTGCTGGGCGGAGAGTTTATCGTAATGCTTCTACTACTCTCCGCACGTCAGATCTCTCATTAATTATCATTTACACCTTTCCTACTGGAAGGCAGGTTCTAGAAGAACTGTAGGGTTTTTGTTAGATACTTTATCGATATACAAAGTTTGGTTACGATCTGAATTTTCAAAATCTGGATGTTTTGGTGTCAGTTAATTGAAGTGAATAATTTGTTGGTTGGTAACAATGTAAAGCGTATAAAACAGCTAAGGTCTAACAGCGAGACTTGTCCGACTACGTGACGTTTCCTTTTTTATACCTTTTTTGCATTTTTTACTACAAACACAATCAGTTACACCAGCGTTTCTAAACCTTTTTCATCCCACAACCCCCCCGCGCCCCTTTACCATGCTTTCTACCCGGCAACCCACAATTATATTATTGTGTGTATATTTGCTTTTCATTAAAAAAAAATGACAGTTTATTTCCTATATTTTATAATAAATATCCTAATTATATCATCCAAAAACTATTAAAAAACTACATTATCTTTAGTAATGATAAAACATCAAGCAAAATAAAATACTTTCTTTGAAATGAATTAGTTGAACCCACAAAATTCTCGTTAAATTTACATTTCCTCCTGTCCTCGCGACCCCTTGTACACATATCGCGACCCCTAGGTTGAGAAACACTGAGTTATGCTCAGCATCCAATGGCGATCTCTACGTTGCGACATTCCATTTGATAATTGTGAATTATAAAATACAAAATGAACACAAAAACCATCAGCGCCACTCCAGCTGAGCTGGGATGCGTCGAATAGGCTCTCCTTTCTATATTCTAGACCTGCCGGCAGAATTCTTTTACAACGGAATGCTGATACTTTATACATAAATTCCAGATTAAAACTGTCGGAAAATGGCCGGACCTCCAACCTTTTCCCGACCAGCAGAAAGTGGGCGGGGCTCCGTTTATTTCACGATCATCAAGATTAGATGGTGCCGCGTTCTTTTCTCGACCATCAGCAAATGGACAGGGAGCCGCCTTTCCCCGACCTAAGGCAATGAACGAGGCCCCATCCTTTTCCCACCTTCAAGTGCTGGGGATGGTCGTGGTTTCGCCTCTATGCCGGCAAGTCAGAGGCCGACGGCAGTCAACAAACGGTCCGACGACAAAACGTCACTTGTGGCTGCACGCCGACCTTCCCCCAACCATTTTCCGGCTAATAGTTTGGGTTCTTCCTATCCCCTACACCGACCCGACCAAAATCCCCTACACCTTGGTCGACATTTGGTTTGCTGGGTAGTAGTAGTCTACCTGAGCCTTAGATGTCTGAAGGTCATAAAAATCAATTGAATAATAGTAGTAATAACAGCTGTAGCAGATCTGCACATGGGGGCGCAGCCCGGAAAGTCCGGCTACGATAAAGGAGGCGCAGCCCCACAAAACTCCCAAAGTTAGGGACCCCCCCCCCACGGGAAGTGAGTGTTGGTGACAGTCCTGATGACTGTTGTGAACATATTTTATTCACCCCACACCAACGGGTGGGCAAATCAGCTAGTAACTGATAAAGCATAATTTGGTATTTTAATGAAATCTCATGTGCACAAGGTTCATTTACGCCTTGTAATTTACTAAATTGAGAAAACATAAAACGGGCCATACACGTAGAACCATAGAACAAGCTCATTCAAAACTAAAACATGAGAACTAAATAATAACACAAACAAGTAAAAAAGATTTAACGAAAAAAAGTGTATGTGCGTTCCGAGGGGTTCGAACCTCAATCGTAACATTAATCTAGCTAGATACAGGAATTCACTGTTTAAGGGTCTGAAAGCTCTAAGCCTTTTGCTCTGCTCTGGTAACATTACGTCACGGAGTATAGCTTGTGTTGTTAGTGAGGCAGCGAGTCAGTCAACTGTAGCCAATGTTTCCTTTCTCAAATCTAGCCAAGTCTTATCGTTCGAGCCTTTTTCTGTGATTCAAGACTGTATGAGTCATGTTGCCAATTTTAAATTCGGTATTCCGCAAACATGAATGGTTTGCTTAACATCATCAAAATAATGTTAAATATCCATCAACACGAAAGTATTTTACACATTTGTGAAGAACAAATATAATGTGTAACGTCTTTCTCAAGGATCTGAGTATAATACTGAACCAAATATTAATTTGTATATCAAGAAAATCAAAAGTTCAAGCTTAATTAAAGGTTTTTCATTCAAAATTTAATTTTCTTTATTTTTTTTTTCTAAACAAAGACGTCCATCCTTTAAAATACACTTGAAGTGAAATAAAAGGATTATTTAAAGCAATTCAGGGAAATTAATGGGGTAATAGCGGGGATCCATTTCAGGCTTAAGCACCAAGTGCTGTGAATCCTTACTCAACCACTCTGCCCGTCACTCGAAAACTTCCAAATTAGGAACTACTAAGACAACATAAAGCATGATATCATACTGCCAAGCAATTGTTGGGAGTTATTTGCGAAGAAAGTTAAGTGAACAGATTGACAACTTCTTTGTAGCAATAAAGGGACATCTGCTGTCTTGTTAATAATTTGCCGGGACACGGGACACATGACAAAAAAAAGGATAGTCCAGTTAAAACAGGAAGTCCAGTCATCCTACTATCAAGGCCCGAATCGCCATGAATAAAATTTAATTCAATAAATTCATGAAGAGAATACATTTAACCGCATATTTCTCTTGCTTCATTGAAATTAGCAGACAAGAGGTTATCTTTTCTGACGATTTTCCCCTTACTCGTAACGTAATGAAAATCGTCCTATCAATAGTTAGTTAATACTAAGGATAATATAATTTAAGAAAATTAATCACGCCGTTTTGCATTACGAAAAAAAAAAAAATTCAGGGCAGAAAGGTGACCTGAACTGACAATCCTTTGCATTACGGTCGACAAGCTTAACCACTACGCCACAGAGGACGTTGCTCTGTTGCACTTCCATTAGCGTTTATTAACACAGCATTGAATGACAGTCTTCACTTCGAAATTTCAAACCAATATTGGGTCTTTCTTTACCCCTTCTCGTGGATATAATAGCTTATGCTACATGATTATGCAATGCATATGCTGTATCTGTAACTTTTGTTTGTGTAATATTTTATTTAAAAGAACATTGTCTGTAATCTCAGTTGCTGGTAATACTAAAGATATACACTGTTTCATAGAGCCAAGAGAAATATCCCTTCTTTCCTCTGAATTTCCCCGTCAATTTCCCTATGTTGCCAAATCTCTCACTTTTGGACAATTTTTTTCGATCATTTTTTCATGTTTCTGTTTTTTCGTTATAATTTCATTATTTATTAATATTTTTGTGACAAAATTTCAGGAAATATTCGTCTTTATATACTTCACATGTTTAACAATTAAGCGAACGCCAGAATTCAAGGAGAAAAATATTATTTGTCAAAAACTGTCAAATAAAGACATGCGAAAAATTTTTTGAGCATGAGTGTACATGGTTCGACGAACATTTCACATGGGAAAAACACTTCATAGAAGTAAGCAAAAAAGCGTTACTGCACATTGGTTTACTCTTCAAAATTTTTCGGATGTTTCCCGAAAATGTAACTAAGATGTATTATTATGTTTTTGTACACCCATACCTTTCGTATAGCATTGAATCACGGTATGGGAACTTAAGTAAACAATACAAGCGAAAATTATTTGCATTGCAAAAGAGAGCAATTAGAATAATCAGAGGTGCAGACTTTCTAGCGCATACGAGTCCTCTATTTGAAGAGCTTCAAATAAAGACGCTAGAGGAACTTTATTTATATAGACTAAGTTGCCTGATGTACAGGATACTCAATAACAATGTTACTTTATTATCATGCCGATTAACAGCTTTAACACACCCTATAAGAACAAGAGCAATAACAAACAATCAGTTAATAATAGCCAGACCACGTTTGAACTATGGATTACGAAGCCTCACATTTAGTAGTATTAGTGTTTGGAATTCCTTACCCTCGAACATAAAAACAACAACAACTTATAAAGAATTCAGAAAACAAGTGAACAACTTTCTACAACAAAACCAAACTGAATTGTAAAAATAGTACATTTTATTTAGTATATTGTCATGTAATTTTTATATATAATCTTCATAGATGTTTACATTTAATTATTTAACCAATATATTTGTAGTTTTTTATAATCATTCATATCATTACATTATTACATAACCACTATTTTTTTCGCCATTTTTGTAAGAAATTAACAATTATTAAGAGGAGGAACCATAAACAGCATTTGCTCGGTTCCACCTAAATTTCTGTAATCTGTAAATTCTATATTATTATTAATAAAATGTATCTGTATCTGATAACCTGTGAAGTGACATCACAAATTTTGTAACATCCGTGACGGGACATTTTCATCAATTCCCTCAATCGTAACGCATTCAGGTCAAAAAAAACCTTCCCTGTAGGACAACAATTATGTTTTCCATTACTTGTAGTTATAAAAACCAACATAATTTTATTTTACTTAAAAAAAGAACACTCAAAACTAGAGAATATGTAACATCCGTGACAACTGGAATGCTGCAAATAGAATTGTTTAATATAATGAATAAACTTACAGAACGGACTTAGTGGATATTGTTACAGACAAGTAATCGTGAAGTCTTGGTTCGAATCCTGTCGATGACAAAGTAAGTACGGAACTCGGAAGACGAGACAAGAGAAACTTTCTAAAAACGTAGAATATCAATATGTATTCTCGTAGAATTGGAGAGTGACATATCAAAAGGAGCTAAGTAACAACAACAAAATTTTAATAATTTCCACTCAGTTCTCCAGCCAATTATTATAGTATTTTTTCTATGTATTAGATGAAATAATCTTAGTAACAAATATCTAATTTCCGATAATCGCAAGTGCATTAAATAAGAGTGCTGCATACATTTTCAGTCATTAGAGTTGGACGAATGGATTTAAGTTAAGAAAAACAATAAATACCTGTTTAAATAATCCTATATTGACATTGGCGCGTATTGTTTTTCATATTTCTCCTCCGTGCGCAGAAAAATGTCATTATTGAGTTTAAGTTAGTTTCGTTCACTTGAGTTTGCTTGTCATAAAACAGTAAATCCTAACAGATGGCAACTATACAATAAGTAAACTATGGAACACTCTGACATATATGCAACTGGAAACAAATACTGACATTTAACTATCTATGAAAATAATTTCTATGAAACCAACATGACAGTAAATATCTTCTTGCGTGTTACAGTATTATCAAAATATTCCCATACGAACAAGCAGTCGCACGTATCAAATCTTCGGTCATAGCAACTGATCGACACCTATATTTGCGTGCTGTAACTCAGTTAGTAGAACGTCGACTTAGCAGTCGAAAGGTCCTGGAAACGATCCCAGCGAGAGGCCATCCTGACTGAGGTTTTTGCAGGGTTTCTCCTGTCAACAGGCAAATGCCGGCATGGTACCTTAAAACTAGATCCTGACCAACTTCCAATACCCTCCCCTAACCAGGCCTCAGCTAGTTCCCTGAAGGCCATAAATAAATTTAAAAAAATCAAGTACATTTGCGTAGGCATTTACTTACTTTGTGGCTTACGGAACTCGCAAATCGGGACGGGCGTAAGCCATAGCGCTGTTACCGCCCATAAAATTTATCTTATCTTAACGGAACTCGCAAGTTCATCGCCGCAGTAATAAACGTTCCTACAGGATCCTATCCTGGGCAAGATCAAACCAGTTTTCATCACGAAATCCTACTTCTCGAAGATCCTTTCTAATATTGTCCTCCCAACGACGTCTCAGTCTTCCGAATGGTCTCTTTCCCTCCAGCTTTCCAACCAAGATGGAATATAATCTTTGTTTTCCCCCCATCTTAACTACATGGCCAGCCCACCTTAGTCGTCACGCTTTCAATATTTTTCATAGGGTGAGCCGTACAGTCGGTGGAGTTTATTATGCAGTCTTTTCCAGTCATTTCGCCCCGTATATCTTTCTCAAGATCTTATTTTCAAACACTCGTAATTTATGTTCATCTGCTAGGGTCGTACTCCAAGTTTCGCAACCGTAAAGTATTACCAGCTGAATAACCGTTCTGTATAATTTCAATTTCAACTTCCTTGATATTAATCGCGAGGTTACGAATTTCTGGAGTGAAAAGATACATGCGTTGCCAGATACTAAGCGACTTCTTATTTCTTCCGTAACCTCGGTTTTGCTTGTTACATATGCTTCCAAGTATTTAAATTTGTTTATGTTCTCATCCTTCATTTCCAATGTCTCGGCTTTTCATGTTTTTTTTTTTCTCTATGTTTACCTGCGCACTTTCTACTAAGACCTCGGTGTTACTTTCTAGTGCATCTATATCGTCCCCTATTAAATTTACATCATCCGCGTACACGAACAGTGGATTTAAGCCATTTTGCTATCTTTTATTTTCAGAATCGCATATTCTAACACAAAGTAGTGGTGACAAGGCACTGTCTTATTACAATTCGCTGCGAATATTGAAATTCTGGATTACTATCACCTATCCGTACTCTGCTTATAGGGTTGGTGAGACGCATTCTCATTTACATGTCATAAATAATTTGATATATTTATTTATTTATGATATGTAAATGCTTACATATCGTTTAGGCATTTACATAAATAATTTCGTAGACAGAATTCATTCACATTAAATAGAATATTTAGCTGAACCATCCAATTAGTTCGTAATATTGATTTATCATTGTTTGTACCGGATAGAAAACTTCCAAATCCCTTTCCCAAATCTGAAGTTATTATTATCCAGAAAACGTTCTTTAGAGGTGCAGAGATGTCACTATTCTCATTTATTTGTCGCAGCGATAGATCTTAGGTCTAACGGTAGCTTAAAAAACAGCCTTCCATTCCAAAATCTTTCACTCGTAACAAACCAGGCGTACAAAAGAAATTTTGTTACAAGTTAATGAAATCTTCAGACTCACACTAAGAAGTGATATGTATCCAATGAAAATATACGCAACTGTAAACATATCGACAGTGACATAAAACACCCCATGTAGCATACGCATGTTGGTCAAATTTCCGATGTGGATCCATATCGATGTCGACATGGGTCCCAGGTAGAATGGCAAACATTTTGTCCATCTTTGCCAATATGAGACAACGATGTGGGGCCCCACCTAAACCCTAAAATTATCAGAGATTCCTGAAAAGGCCAGAGAGCCTAGCTGCATGGACATTTCAAATATCGTGACGGCCTGAGCCAAAGATGTCTAAAGGCAATAAATTAAATGCAATTCAATTGGAATTCCAGTAACATGATTGATAAACAAAATTCCGTTTTGAGGGATACTGGCAAAAAGTATAAAAAATAAACAAAAAAACAGAGGTCGAAGCGGGACGCGAACACGAATCTTTTCGTTAGAAGTCTTACCGATTCAGCCAAACCACCAATGAAAGTAAAGACCAAAACAACACACTATAGAAGGTAAGAAATAGCGTTGTACGAACTCTGAAGACAAAGTTATTCCGACTAATTATACGTACTACCCTACGTTTTAATCAAATTGTTAACATGTATAGCAAATCAATATATTTCATGCAAAACACTGACTGCATTTTTTTATGGGCACACACACACAATTCCCAAGTGAAGCGACATCGCATCAAGCGGAGCTCTATGCTTGGTGGACACGCCCACCTAAATCCCATGTGGGCCCACATCACATCACGTGGGATAAAGTTCGCTTTTTGTTCATGGGCAAACCTACGCCATTCCCATGTGGGCCCACATCGCATCAAGTGGTATAATGTGGGCCAGTATTGATACGACACTAACGATGTGGGTCCCAGGCGTTGTGTTACTTGGGACAGTTTTGTGTTAAAATAATATGACCGAAAATGGCCGCTTTGCATGCGACATCCTTAATATAACAACAAAATAGTCGATTCCCAACTAAATAGTATAAAGACTAGAGTATTAGCTCCCGAATTTTAAAACCGATTAAAAGAATTGCAGCATAAAGTACATATACTGTTCTTCACTTGTTTTTGTCCCAAATTTAATCAGTTCCTTACCTGCTGACAATGAAACACATGCTTGCTCCTGTTCTCCTTTTTCATTAACTCGTGTTGGTGGCAGAGGTGGGGCCAAATTTGGAGATAACCGAGGTAAAGGTGCTGACTGGACTACTCCTCCACACTGAAGAGATCCAAGAGCAAGCCCCTTAAGAAATGTTGATCCTTTCTTCACAAAGCTACGAGGAAAACATGATCGATTATGACAGAATTATTGTATTCATTTTACAGTATTATTGAAATTAAGTTCATTTATCCAATGAAATATTAGCTCGGTATTATTGAGATCAATCAGGTCTCAATAAATCTAAAAATTGCGACTACTCACAAAGAACTTAAGTTATTAAGTAATTCACGTGCTTGATTTGGAGTCACTGTAAAAAATACTCGTTTTATCTCCAACAAACTTTAGGACTGTAAATTGGACAGACAGCTTTATTTATGATGAAAAAGTACGAATAATAAACAGAAGAATCGTTCCACAAATTCCATTAAAAATGAACTTACTCTGACATCAAATGCCACACTTGATTCAGAAGTGAGAGATACACCCCTGTGATTACTGCATCAAAATAACTTGGCACGAGATATCTTGGAATTTCCTTTAATGGCTGCAAACTTTTATCCATCCAGAGACCTAACTCCAAAGTACCTGGATCTTGCTTCAGTCTGTTTGCCACATACTCTACAAGTAAACAAATGAAAATTAAATTTAAAAAAAATATGATTTTGTTAGTTAACAGTTCTTTTTACACTTTATTTCCGAGTTTTACAGTATCTTAGGTCCGTTTTTGTCCTACTATTGTCCGTAGAAGAGGCGAATGACTTCGTGGAACTTTCGCCACTAGACATCTGACAAGTAAAGTACCCGAAGTGAGAACTCAAGTTGCTCATCAAGTGATACCTTAAATTGAAGCTAGTGACGAGTACACTCGTAGTACACCTGTGAAATCCTAGCTGCAGAGCTCCAGTAATAACAAAGTTATGGTGGGTCAAAGTTCAAATAGAAAGCGAATTTAACTGCTTGTGATGTTCATGTTTTGCTGATTATCCCGATGGTAATACGTCGTACGTTGCTCCCAATTAATGTAATGTGTAGAATGATATCCCTCTCTCTGCTTGATATCCCGCTTTCTTTTATTCGTGTATGAATGTCCTTGTGCATGTTTGCTCCTGTTATTGATGTCAATAAAAGGTCTTTTTTTCTTTTCGTTCCAGAAAATGGAAGCAGGTGCTATCGTTCATGCCCTGTATGAGAAATACGGATTTGTTAATAGGAGAATGAATAGGTATGAAGATTCATTGTACAAACAAATAGTGGAGATACTTGAGGACAAGATGGAAATCATAGAAGAAGTTAGAACTCTTGGATTTGCTGGTGACAGTGATGAAAGCGATGATGGAGACTACGGTGATGACGTCTTTGATGAGGAAATGCCAAGTACATCGCAAGGTTCTCAAACACATCAAGAGTCTCCGACACCTGTAGCTTCTTCAGGTGAAGAATATCAGCCTTCGCCAAAAAAACAAAAACACATCTTGGACGATGATTATAAAGAAGCAGCTTACATGTTTTGGACACAAAATGAGAACCCGGAAAAGAAACGAAGGAAATTTTCATCTGTCAAGTCACAGTATAGATTAACTCAATCGAAACACATCCTCTTTTTCCGCCTTTCTGCAGACTTTTGTTCTGCCTTTCGTTGTGACTTGTTTCAATACAATTCGCTTTCTCTTTGAACTTTGACCCGCCATAACCTTTTTATTTCTGGAGCTCTGCAGCTAGGATTTCACAGGTGTACTATACTCGTCACTAGCTTCAATTTAAGGTATCACTTGATGAGCAACTCGAGTCCTCACTTCGGGTACTTTACTTGTGAGCTAGGTTTAATAGACCTACAACATAACGGAAGAAATTTAAGGTTACTCTCACAGTTCCTTTATCGATCACTGCCATCGTTACTGTATATCTTTAACTTGTACGTAACTGATATCAAAGTTCATACACAATGAGATAAATATTTATTCATGCAGTGATACAGTTTCTAAAACAGTATATTTACTTAGATATAATTCGGCAACATGGTTTTCGATTCTTTTTTATTTTTATACCGCGAAGTACATCTAAATACTAGCTACCGTTTCAAAGATGATGTGAATTTACGGGTAAGAACTCAGGGTACTATTTATAATGTATTATCTACAATTTCGAAGTAATAGGAGGAATACAATGCTATTTAAAGGATTTAGTACTCCGAGGAATGGAATATACAATCCAAATATGTTCAAAACAAGTACGGTATTATAAGTTAGTGCCTTATCAAAGCTTTCAAGTTATCCAGGTTCCATATGATACTTAATGGAAAATATACTAACGACGAGGAATTCCTTTAGCAAAAATAGGTATATGTCATTTACTCTCACCTTCACTGCTACTTATGTTCACTCTCAAAGTCAAGTTGGTAATATTTACGACAGTATTCTACTTGTTCTCCAGTTAATGTTAATGAAGCAACATTCTCGCTTACGACTATGTAATACAATTATTTTTTTACTCTTTCCAAGGATAATATTATTTTAATGGTAAACTTTAGATTCAGTCATCCGTGGTTCCTTAAGAACAGACAATCTCCTATGTGAACATTTCAAAATACTTTTGAATTATCTATTCAGGGTTACGAAGATTTATTTATCAATATTTCACCATACAGCAATTCATACTTAAAGTACACCAGAAAGTAATTTGAACACACAAGACGTTTGGGATTGAACACACGACCTCCTGAATGCATATTAACTAGGACTCAAATTTTCTAAAGTTATTCTTACCTATCATCCAATTTCCTTGACGTAGGTTATTACACATTGGGTGTCCTAAATCGTTATTAGGACGTACTGTGCTCAATAATGACATGAAACCTGAAATTAAAATAATAACTTTGAATAAAGATTTCAACTATTCAACATACACATCATCATCATCAGTGGGGACCGCGGTGGATCAATGGTTAGAGCGCTCACCTCTGGCGCTTGGGGTCGTCGCGTCAGTTCAAGTCGTGCTCGTGCCAAGTGGGCTTTGTGGTGGACAAACACCGTGTGCGTGGATTTTCTCAGGTTTCTCCCGTTTCCTCCCACTTTCTTCATTCCACCAATCATTGCATTATCATCCATCCAGCCTGAGCCAAAGTTGCCTAAAGGCCTTTAAAAAATTCAACAACAATACAGTTCATAATTATCACCGAAAATTATCAAACGAAACTCTCCCCAAAGTTTTACAGCAGGTTCTATATAAGGCATTCATTCAAATTTTGCAATCAAAAAATTGACAACTCGAAAAAGAATATCTGAAAAACAACATTCTGAAAATTTTCCTATGTTTGTATTACACTCTTCATATTCTTGTGGGGGGAGAGGGGGGGGGGTTTATAAAACTGTTATTCAAATCGTAGCATGAAGTTCACTGACCTCCTGTTCTCAACCAAACAAATGAAACTAAATGAACGCGACAAAGATAATTAAGTTAAAATATAAATACATACAGGATGTCCCAAAAGGTGTTCACCCAAATAACTCAAACTCATTATTTTTACAAATCTCACTGATTTATAGAATGTAAAATTACCAATCTGGCAATTTCGCACATACCCGGGGAGGGAGGCAGGGTTTCACGAACAATTTCCTTAAATGAAAAGGTGAGATACATCGTTGAAAAGCTTTTAGGGCACTTAAAATGTAGGAATCAAAACGTTATTTCTGTTCCTGCACGTGCGCCCCCTAACGACCTCAAATACGTTGATGGAAAATTCCTATTTACGCCATTATGGAAAAAAAATAATATATTTATGCTCTTGGAAATTTAAAGAAAGTCACTTTGTTGTCATTGGTCCCGCAAGAGCAGACCATTGTGGTTGGACGCCACCACTAATTTTAAAATGAGAACCTATCATGTGCAACGTCTTTTAGATGTTTCTAAGACACAACAATAATCCTTTCTTGATGAATCACTGACAGCTTCGTGACTTTCCTTGAACTCCAAGGGAATGAAAGTGTACCAGTTGTGGTTGTAACTATAAATCTTTCCTCGTAATAACGTGTACGAGTTTCCATCAACATCTTTAGGTTCCGAAAGCTTTTCAACGCTGTATCAAGTGACCTACCTTTTTTCATTTACGAAAATGTATATGTTTGTGAAGCCCTGGATTATCCTGGGTGTGCAACCACCAGTAGTATCCGATGGCGACTACTTAGCACTAGTCCCGTACCAGTTCTCTGTCCATTTTCTATACTATCATGTGAACATGCTTATGCGAAACGTTGTCACTTTTCTTCTGACTACGTCTCTTCTATTTATTTATTTTTTTATTTTTTTAACCATATTATCATACAGTTTAAAAATCTAATTGAATTCGAGGATTCCTAGTTCTCGACATTCCTCGAATTTTATGATCCTAAAAACGACTTTCATATAAATTTGAAAATCAGTGTTACAAAGTTTATAATTGGACATAAGTTTTGACCAAAAATGAGATTTTACATAAATTTCTGTACATAAATTTTTGATAAATTAATATTTAGACACATGAGAAAAATGGGCATATCGACTTTACTAAATACGAATAAGAAAACATTCTGTCTACCGGTTTAAGTTTATACTGTATACAAACAAATGAAGGCAGTTTCTCTTCGAAGTTCTTTAAAAACAAAAGCTTGGCTCCTAAAGTTTCAGATTAATTTCAAACTATTTTTATTTAACACATTTTGACCTAAATACTTTGTATCTTCATAATTAAAAAAGATAAAAGAAAAACTAAAGTGGGCACGTTGGAGAAACAAAAACCGCAATATTTCACTCGATCGAATCAAGCGTCTTCGTGTGGACACAAGAGCCAACGGGTAAGACTTACAACTAGCTTGAGCAGGAATCAGTTGACAGGTAAATGAGAATTCTCCTTTTATCGTTCACGAACTCCTACTAATGGTAACTGTAATGTAGTGTTTCATCTATTGGAGCGTATATCCAGTTGAAGCAGCTAAATTACTTGAATGAAATATTAAGGTTTAACAACGTTTCCAGGTAGTTTTTCTTTCCCAAAATTTAAAAGAAATTAAAAATAACAACGCTCATTAATTAGTGTATCTATTATTGTTTGGAAAATTGCTCACCTTGCAGACCACAGTAAACAAGTGAACCAAATCCTGGAATATTGTAAGTGCCACCACCTTTTCCTTCATCCTTCTCTTCCTGATCACAGCGATACAACGCTCTATTGAGATCAGCTAGCGTCAACCTTGATATTATGCACTCAAGTTCACTGTCTGCCAAAGTCATAAACGACTGTTGCCATGGAGACGACTTCAAAGTAAACTGAGACACAAGCTGGCGCAGCTTTGCTACCGCGGGTTTTACATTTCCATGCAATGATACCCTTAGAGAAAGAAAAACACAAATTAGTTTAATTCAGTATGCGAATTAAGATTTCTTAATATTATAGTTTACTTACGTACGAACTGTAAATCTGCAGTTTAAGGGTTCTCTCAAAGTGTGTGATGCAGGTAATACAGTTTCTCTCATACCAATGTGTTGGGAAATTCAGTCTAAAACAATATGATTACTCAGTATATATTGTTACGTAAAGCAGTATTATAATATCCACAGTAGCATTTTTCTCACTGTTTTCATATAATTTGTCTTACTTTTACAATTTTAAGTTTTTAGCCGAAATTTTAGTATTCTAGGCTTTTGTGCTGTCCTCTCGACAAATTGTGTGTGGAACAGCAACTTAACAACGAAAGTACACTCTGAGTAAAATATAATACGCTATTTTGTTGTAATTACTGCAAACTTCTATAGCTTTTAATAACGGGCAATTAGATGCCAAATCTTCAAAAGAAAGGGACTTTTCAACCTCACCATCTCAGATTTACATGATATTTCGTAGGATGGCACACGACAAAGTCACGTACGTACATATGTAAAATAATAGCCCTCAGCGATACACAGTATTCATACTGTGCCAAGATGAGAAAAAAAGGAAAGAATATGCGTACAAGATCAAGAAAAAAAATCGTAACTTGGGTTCTAGCTCTAGTAGAACTTTCAACTTGGGCTTGTTTTCAAGCTAAGGAAAACTGGTTTTGACGAAAAATTAGTATTATAGAAAAATACTGCATTTTTCATTTCAAGGTCAACTAGTGTAATCTTTAACCTTGAAAATCTAAAAGTTTTCTCAATTTTCTTAAGGAATAAAGTATGTTATACAGTTAAATGAAATCTCTCTCTGGCGCAAGTTATATTTTGGGATGGTTATATGTACGTTACTTTATCATTTACAATTCTAGATGATCGGGTTGGGAGCAGATGATTTGGCATGGAACGATCTTGACACATTTATTTTGCAAGTATTCCAGGATGGTACCTTGCAGTATAAAAAATACATTCTTTAAAGAATGCATTAATATTTCATATATAGTATATACTGAATTGAATTTCCTTGTCGTAGTGCCAACAATAATCTAATTCATCCATTATCTCAGAGTGATGAATCTGATAATAATACTTCAGATGTATATTACATATATTCCAACTATCAAATTTCATATCTTTCAGTGAAATAGTATTAAATGTATCGAACAGTGAAGTCTTCAGATCCTTCTTTCATTGATATATATGAAGTTTACCGAGGTCACATCAATTTTTGAGAGAACAGAATACTCCTTTGGAAATACTGCAAAATAGAATTACTGTAATTTGTTAAGTAGTGTGTATAACACTGCTTATCGGACTACATAGATTTATAACGAATTTAACAATTGTGTATTCAAAATTTTGTGAAGTCAGCTATTTTAGGTATTTCTGTAGTTCTCCCGAATGACATTCAACATTTTACATAGACCAGATATGCTAAGAAACATACTGAGAAATTTATTGTATACACTACACAATATATTGTATATTTCCTTATAATTTCAGTACAACACTAGAATCCACTATTAGAAAAACAGCAAACTTTTTTTTTTTTTTTTGAGAACCGTTCGTCTAGATTTTCAGTTTGCAATAGCAATTAGCATTAGAAATATTATTAAATATATGTTTATATATTATTTAAATTATAACAACACGGTATTTATGATATTACTAGGGTGTCCCATAAGTTTTCCGCCATATGACAACATGAACTTTGGTCACCCCTGCACAGAGTAGTGAGTAACTGCAACACAGCTACCGATATACCACTGTAAGAATGAATCCGTCCCCTGGTAGATATTCATTAATGGTCGCTTTACTTCTCATTGTACGTGGTCCTCTGATGTGAAATATGGAGCAGCAAAGAACACTGATTCGTGAGCTGCTGCTGTATGAGTTTTATCTGGGGGAGACAGCCCGTGTAGCAGCACAAAACATCTGTGCGGCGAAAGGGGAACGTGCAGTGAGTTACGACAGAGCAAAGATGTGGTTCTGAAAATTCAAAGTGGATGAATATGACTTGTCAGATTTCGTTAATTCGTTTAATAAAACGCTGATCCATGTTCAACAGTTCCTTCCACACTTCCACTCTGTTTTGTGCCTGCTCAGGAGTGAGATCATGCGGGACAAATCAACATCGTCTGTACACCTTGCTAACTGTTGCAAATTTTCTGTGTATAGTTGATTTTGAAGAACACACTTCGGCAGCCAACCTACAGGGTAGGTGCTTAGATCCGCCTCCACAGTTTCGCGTACATCCCCCGTGTTGATCGTTCGGGGTCGCCCTGAACGTTCTTTATCTGACAAGTCATAGTCATCTGCGTTGAATTTTCCTAACCACACCATTGCTGTGCCGTAAATCACTTAGTTCCCCTTTCGCCGCACAGATGTTTTGAGATGCTACACGGGCTGTGTGTCCCAGTTAAAACTCATACAGCAGGAGCTCACGAATCAGTGTTCTTTGCTGCTCCATATTTCACATCAGGAGACCACCTGCAATGAGAAGTAAAGCGACCATTAAAGGATATCTACCACGGAACGGATTCCTCCTTACAGTGGTATATCGGTAGCTGTGTTGCAGTTACTCACTACTCTGTGCAGGGGTGCCCAAACTTCATGTTGTCATATGGCGGAAAACTTATGGGATATAACGTGTTCGTGCTAAAGGTCAGTTAATGTGTGTTTAGAAATAAGAATTAAGTCATATGTAATGCTAATCATGGTTATACAATGACAAATAGGAATAAAACATTCGAACTATCGAAAGAAAAGCAAGCGAGTAGTTCTGAAAATATCATCAAAGAACTATTAACACTGGTGCCTCAAAACAGACAACGAATATTACATATTGTTTCACTTACTTAATGAAGTGTTATGGTTTTAATAGAGTATCGCTGAAAGTACATGTCTTGGCAATATTTGTTATTGCAAAGTTACGTTTAGCAATTGTTTCTGAGAGGTAGTTTCGAACATTCTATAAATTCTGAATTGTTTCAAATATAGTATCCAATCAATTCCTTGACGACCATTACTTCTATCATGGATGACCGAGTGTATGGATGCAATGAAATGCATACTCGCGAATACGACTTACTGTTACGTTAAGATGGATGAGAAGTCAAATAAGCATTCATAGCATAGTTCAATGTATACGATTTGTTATAACATTCAATTACAGAAGGAAAGAGTTGTAATACGAACATATGCAGTTGCAGTTATGTGTAATCAAAGCTTTTCTTGGAGTTCTACTCAAATAAATGAAATTATGCCTACAATTTCGTAACGTCTATCAATCCTACTACATAATCGATTGTTCAATGGTTAGTTGTTTCGTCATATTTACGAAAGTACTTTTATATATATAAATATATAATAATACACAGCCATATTCAATCCACTACTGGATGAGGCCTCTCCCGGAGGGAGGAGGTGGTCTACTACTTCCACGCTGACCAGACGTGTTGGGAGAGGAGAGCCGAAGCCCTCAACTGTGATCGCTACCTCTTTATTCAGGTAGCTCCCCAATTGGCCTCACGACGCTGGGTGGACGCCGCACAGGCAACACCATCTGGAGTGCTGAAACGGTCACCCATCCAAACACTGACCAGACCCAGAGCTACTTGACTTCGGTGATCTTACGGGAACAGGTAGACCAGCTCGGCTAGGGCGTTGCCCTATATAAATAAATAAATATATATATATATTTTATATTATATTGCTTGAAGTTATTTGCGACCAATATAGCATGAAGACCAACTGACCATGATTAGAGATTATTTGAGGAGTGCTGTTTCAGTTAAAGAACTGACTTTGTGTACTTTTGATTCATATATTAACTCGCAAAATTGTTACGATATAGATGAGCAACTGCTGACGTGTTCAATATAAGAGTTAGGTTGACAAAAACCTACACTTGTGAGATTTTAATTAGACCTCGCTTTTACTCAATTTCCTTAAGAGATTTTTGAGCTCTTGACTGCATAAAAACACTATAACACTATCTGTTGGAAGTATTACTGGTGTTAAAAATTTGCACTGAAAATAAAAAATTTTTCCGAACTTTTATTAAAATATTTTTAACGAAAAAAAGGGTTTTTTTTTTTTTTTTTTTTTTTTTTAATACGATGGTCTTGGGTAGAGAACAATATTACTATCAGTACGTATATTTGTTGTTTCAGGAGGAAGAGAACGACATTAGGACTCGAACTTACAACAAATTACAAAAAGGAAAGGGGAAAGCAAGTCTTCATTTCCGACCAAATACCATACTCACACAGTGTCTACTTTAAATTGGCGCTGCAGTAGAAGAGAGGAAAATCTTCAAAACTAATTATATTTCAAATTACCAAAATAATGATAAAAGCTTGTAAGGATAATGGATGAAATTTAGCACCTAGATGTTGACAATCTAAGTAATGATGAAGTGAATGGTACTGGTAATGATGACTGGGGCCAATTAATATAGAAATTACCACGTACAAGATTAAGAAGAGAAGGCCAAAACACGAGAGATAAAAGAACAACCCCTTGTGGGCTCAGAATTTAATGGGTTTATTTCGAAAACAAAAAGAAGAAGATAAGCAAGAAGAAAGGAGTTGGAGAGAAGAAAAGGCAAGGCGACAGATGATGATTACGGAAAAACGAGGGGACAGACATAAAATAGAATTAAATCGGGAAAACTACACCGATACTGTAAGAAGTGACTTTAAACGGTAAAGTGGACAATTTAGAACAAAAACAGAACATCTGGAGGAAAAGTTGCAAGAACAACAGTCGAGAATAGACAAACATAGAGAAGGTTCAGGAGATCTTAGCCAGAAGATTGATACAATGGAACAGAAAATAGCAACATCAGTTCAAAATGAAGTCACAAGAATAACAGAGTATACGACTAATAGAAGTAAAGAGGATCAATGAGGATGGAGCATACAAAATAACCTATCAGAGTTCATGTAGAGCCTGAAATCGATTTCAAGTATGACAGTACGGAAAAACATAGGTCGTGGACTGAAGGGAGGAGATTGTAAATTATTATCTACTAGTGAGGATATGAATCCTCCATTATGGGAAGAAAATTATTTTTGGAATATTTAACAGCGTACATGATATTAGATGAAAGAGGGAAAATGGATATAGAAAGAGGCTATATGAAAAAGACAGGTAATGAAATGCGTCATAGTTGTAAAATATCATGGACGTTTTTGTAAAAAAAAATTGTAGGAGGTATTTTGAATTACTCCTATAATGACGATACAATAGGATAAAAGAAAGAACTATGGTAAAATTTAAACACACAAGGCGGTATAAAGCTTAAAATTATGTAACTATGGAATCAGATTTAATGGTAAAATCGAAGAATTGAATTGTACTTATGGCCTTTAGGCATCTATGGCTCAGGCCAGGATAGGGGAGGGGAAAGGACTCGGGAAGGTGTCGGCCAGGACCTATGTTGAAGGTGCCACCCAGCATTTGTCTGGTATGACTGAGGAAAATCCCTGAAAAAACCTCAGTCCCAGGACCTCCCGAATGCTACACCAACGTTCTACCACTGAGCTACGGCGACTCGGTGTAAAATCTAAGAATATTAATATATATATATATATATATATATATATATGAGTTAATATACGTACAGACACTTACACGAACTATTTACGAGCGAGAATAAATGGTATAAGGATAAAATGTTGCCATTAGTACGTAAAGTTGGCAAAATCGAGGTTAGCTTTGAATTTGAATTTATTTGTGGCCTTTAGACAACTTTGGCTCAGGCCGGATGGATGATGATGGGATAACTGGTGGAATGAACAAAGTGGGAGGAAACGGAAGAACCCCGAAAGAACCCACGCACACAGTGTTTGTCCACCACAAAGCCCAATGAGCAGAGATCGAACTGACAACCTCAAGCGCCAGAGGTGGGCACTCTAACCATTGAGCTACAGCACCGCCAACCATCTACCTTATTTAACAGAGGAAAAAACCAGGAAGAATAAAAATTCATCCCGATAGGCGCCTGCTGTGATCGTTCCCAGAACCTTCCGGTTGCCAAGGCAACGCTCTACCAACTGAGGTACGACCTTTAAATAGCAAAACCAGAGTGTCAGAGGGTAAAATCAAAATTATGCAAGGTAATATGAACAAGTACGGCAACGGAAAATTTAATCATGAAAGAAATAGAAGGAATGACAACAGCTCGACTAATGATAATTATATGAGGGATGGAAAGAGATAGAGGTTATAGTGAGAGTAATTATAACAGAGAACACAGATATAGGAACGACAGAGGAAACAGAGTTGAACAAACTCATGTGAAATAAATTATTATAATGATAGAATATAATCTAGAAAACAGACAACACATTTCCGGCATTTCCGTTAGAGAACCAACCGAAGAGGCAAGAAGAGCTTAGGTTCAAGGAAGGAGACCAACTGATAAGAATGATGAATGATTACATTTAGAAGGCACTGAAGGAGTTACTATGCTCTGAATATCTTGTAATAAGATAAAATATACACAGAACACAATGCTGACAAGGCTAAATGTATACAATAAGACAAAAACAGAGGCTCGTTTTATTGTATTTATCCTTGTCAGCATTGCGTTCTGTGTATATCCTATCACGACATGGAAGCATGGCCTGTATGTTATTACAATATCTGACCTGTAATAATGTAGTAGTACAGTAACAATTTGAATGGACTTTTGACTATGTATATCGATTTGACTTGACGTGCCAAGCAGAAGTGCTCTGTGACAGATGATAACTTTAATTTCTTTTTCTACACGACGTGCCTAGCTGTGGAAGGTAATTTTCGAATGTTTAGGAAACCACATCATTTCCCGTGTACAGTGACCGGGGTCACCGGATCTGTTGCAGCCTGGTTTCTCCTGTGGGGAACACTGAAGGGAAAGGTATACGCAGATAATCAGAAAACACTTCAGGAGCTATAAACTGCAATTACGACCAACATAAAACAACATGAAATACCTTGGGGAAGGTCTTCACAAACATGCAGAAGAATGTTTAGACATCTTTGGACCTCCGTGGGACTAATTTTGAATCTCGCATACAGGAATAAGTTAAGACTTATTAAGAATTATTTTCAGTGCACACTTACTTTCCGGAAATCCTGTAGTAACAGTGATTTGGCCTCATTTCCACCAAGACTTTCTTTAAATTTAATGAACGGATGCAAAAATGGCCAGTCTACCACTCGAGAAGAAAAAAAACATATATGAACAACCAAAACGAAATTAACAAATTTCAGATTCCCTTTCGGAATACTCAAGGATCGGAAAAACATATTTTTGATAACATATATTTAAGTTATCATGCATTAATTCCACCAGGAAACTAACAGATGTAAATGAAGACATGCCTGATGAAGAAGGGAAAAGAAAAGTTATTTGTAGATCCACATTAAATTAACCAATAGAATTCAACATCTCCTATATCCGTACTATATCAAACGTTTCGTCCTGCGTTTCCGCCCTCCGGAAGTCATCTATCTGCAAACAATTGGACCTTGTTAAGAACACTCAATAGCCTTCCTTCTCTTGAAGCTTAGACCGCTTTATCGTCTCACTCTCACTTAATACCATTGCAGCATTTGAACACTACAGAAACTCTTCAAACTTATATATTCAATCCTGAGGGTGTCACTTGAGACTGAAAGGAATTCACATATACCCCAAAACAGATTACCGTAAACCTCCGAATCTACAGAAGATCCTCACTAGAACCTGTCCCCATACAACCACCTACCACTTTCTTAAAACTGCAGTAGATCCTACTGCGAAACTTGCTTTTCTCTCGATCTTCAATACTGACCTTCGAGCATCCCAACACTCAGAAGATGTGCTCGTTCTGATATCCTGGTAGCAGAGTTCCCTCTAACATTCATCTTCTACGTTGAACTCTGTGCCCTGCTTTGTAAGTTGACGAAACCCAAACATCTCTAACACTCAACATTAATAACCATCGTTACTCCTCCGACTCTCAACTACCCCATCCCATTTCACACCATATTAGCTCGTTTGGTGAAACTATCCGTCTTAGTATCCTTAAATATGGCAGCCTAGTAGTTCAAGGTTGCAGATTAATCTTCAACTATTCTTTTCCATGATGGCGAAATATACCGAAATTTTATTTCTGTGTGTAATATGTAACCTTGACTGTTCTGTATACGTAAGTAATCTATTTTACTAACTTATTTTTATCATTTATATATATACATCATTTATATTATTTTTATTAATGATAAGATATAAACAAAAGTTATGCAGGGTTGTAAAGTAGAAACAGAAATAACAAACAAAAATCGAAAAGTGGTTGACTGTCGCCAATAAGGCATGATCATGGAAAAGGAAAAATTACAAGAAGAAACAGTGTAGACCCTTTCTTTGACTTTTGAAGCTCTCTCACATTTAACCAAAATTTACTTACCTGACGGCTACTACAGTGCCTGGTTGCAAGTTAGTGAAGTCCACCTGAGTAATTACAGAATCTCCGGAGTCTCCAAGTTCTACAACTTCTGATTCATACAGCTGAAGATGTTCTCGTACCTCAACTTCGTATGAATCCACCAACCCGTTGATATAGTTAGAGTTTTTCACAAAATTCTGGGGTTTATGATACCTAGAGCCTCCTGATCTGAAATTATAAATTGAATTCATGTGTATGAAAGTTAAATCTATAACTATTAAAAAATTAATTATTAATATTAATTACTACAAGTAACAAAAATTAAAAGTCATAATTAGAGCGCGAATTTGTAGGCACTAAAAACAGTTGAAATAAGCACGCAAATAAGACACTAAAATGCATAAAATAAACACCAACATTAGCAGTAAAAAGCAAGATTTAAGATGGAACGAAACTAAATTTATTTTGAATTTACAGATTTTACTAATTGAAACAATATCTAATGAGACATATATTCAGAGTACATCAGTAATATCAACTCTCTACCTGTAAAAGACAACCAAATACTACTCCAACTCTTTACAACTGATAATTTTTTCTGTGACAACATCTCTCTATCATTGATAAATGTCTCCTTAATTTCACATGACGTAAGGAACAGGGCCTCAGAGAAACGACATCAGCACGGGCTACGCATGAAACTGGAAGTCTACAAATTAACTGAACATTTGGACACACTCAGAGGAATTACAACTGGTTGAAACACAAGGAAATAATCTTGTATGACTTTAATTATCTTGGAAACGTATTGGTGCCAACAAACTTGATGGTGGTAACGAAATCAGCATTCGAGTTTGCGAGTCAACTCCGGTGGTCCCTTTTGGATTCAAAAGTGAGATTTTAATGGTTGACTTACTTTATTTTACTCTATCAATTTATTTTTCTCCTCTTATAAACCGTAACCGATTACGGCAAAGACGAAGAGAACAAATTGTGAACAAGTCTGTTAATGGAGAAAGGTATAGGTGTGAAAGGTTAATAATTCAGATTATAAAGTTTAAAAACACACACTTTAGGATGAGATACAAAATTTTTAGATTGTCATTCGATTTCTTTCCTCTACAGTAGTAGGCCCTATAAGAGTTTATTTATACCTGACTGGTATCGTCTAAGGTCATATAGTCACAGAGAGAACACAAATGCGGCATTTCAAAAATTTTGTAAATAGTTAAATGATTGCCAATTATTGAGGCACTTTGTGGCCAATTCATGCGGCAGTTTAACAGTAAATAATCTTAAGTGATACACAGTCTAAGTAGCATTTCGGAATGAATTGAGAGAAAACCTCTCTCTTTAAAACAGGTTAGGAAGTGTATAGCTTTTGCATCAGTGGCGAATACAGGCCATCTGCAATCCACTGAGAAAGCAACACTCGATTAGAAGATTTATTCTTAATTATCTTAATCTTCGGCATTCTTATTTAACCAGTGTTGGATAAACGCACAACGATATTCTACCACGCGCAACTTCACATGCAATGTTGAAAACTTAAAAGATAAATAGTCTAACTAACTTTCCTGGTGATAGTACAAAAGTTGTCGAAATCACCAAACAGAGCAAACAGCTTCTTCTGATTGGTTCTTATAATGGATACCCTTACTTTTCACTTCACTCCAACACTGCCTTCAGTTTGATATAAAAGCAGATATGAATGATCCATTACCGGTTAATGATTTCGAGAAATTAACAAATTCTAACTTCAAGTGACTTCCTGATGTATTCTACAAGTGAAAAATGGATTTGAATAAATAGCATAAAAGGCAATTATAGGCACGAAAACATGAAATTGGCTCTAACCCTCAAAACAGGCATTTATAGACACAATAAAATTACTCGTATTCACCGCTGCTGTCCTGAAACGAATTAACTTACAATATCCAACGAAGGAGAAAAAAGTAGGCATTATAGGAAAATCTGTCCTCTTCTTATAATCCAACACTTACGATTAACTAATTAATTTTAACACAAAATCTGTTATAGAAAAAGTTAGAGGTGGCAGATGCTGTATATTATGAAAATACTTCAATTTTAATTTCCATTAATTAATTTAAATAATATATATATATATATATATATATATATATATATATTAAAAAAAAGAGAGAGAGAGAGAGAGAGAGAGAGATGTATTCTACAAGTCTTTCGGCGAAACGTTGCCATCGTTCTATTGTGTGGACAGTTCCCGTACACCTACACCTGTCTGCCTTTTAACATGTAACTAACTTTTTCTTCCGCTAATATCTAATTTAGAACAAACTGCAGTAAATACATAAATGCATTTAATTACAGGACAAAATTACACTTTAAGAAAGTAATATGATAGCTGGAGCGCACAAGACACACACAGAACTGGCTTCCACTAAAAGGAAAGCTGGGGGAAGAAGCGGACTCAAGACTGATATAGTGATGAACTTCTGAGGTGTTAATAGTGTCGTTAATTACGAACGCAAAGCCACGACAGGACACTAAGAGCACGAGATGAGAACATTTTATTAAATGAATGTATATGCTGTAAAGGTAATACTTGACGCGTAATTCAGCGTCATTGAGATAACACTGAAGACAATATAGACTTCGGAATATGGTTAGTGACACTGAGTAAGATTTTAGTACTTTTTTGCTTCCGTTGAAAAAAAAGGGGTCGTGCTGTACCTACTAAGATATAGTTCGGAGCTACTAAATTTTGTGATAAAATCTTTAAATTTTCATTTCTTAGCCGTTCTGGCATTTACAATCAAGGTTCTCTCACGTCTAAAAGATGGTGATCACAATTTCCGTGGAAAGACCGGGAAGGAAATTTGGGCGTCTATAGGGGCGAAATAAGTATCACTCAAGCACTTCGACGGAAATTTTGCAGCTACCTCATATCTCACAAAAATGTCATTTTCACTTTTTAACATGAATGTGTAGAAACATACGGCCTACAAAATGCACTGACTCTTATGTTAATAAGTGCAACAGAACCTGATTTATGAGCGTAAAACTAACCAGCACCACCACCTATTAACATGCACGAACGTTAGAATGTCTTCCTCTCTCCCGAAAAATTGAATTTTTGGAATACGATGTGGATACAAAGTACCATCGATATACCTCGACTCACCAACTGTGAAAATGAGAAATTCCGTGTATCAGCTAAAATGAACAGACTAAAGTATGATCTGACGTAGTGCGAAAACGTAATTAATAGTGTAGCGATATGAGGAGCTAACATTTTAGCCTTGACTCAGTGATGTACAAAGCACCACATATTTCACAGCAAAAATTACAAGCACCTATACGAACAATCCTTACCGACGGAGGTAGTCGTGCGGTCTCAGACCTT